>WAAG01045836.1:186263-202263 GCA_013390105.1 Tichodroma muraria
GGGGATCAGAGATCCACCCCCAGCCCCCGGGGAGGTGCCCCTGCCGGGGCAGTGGATGCCTGGAGGGGGCTGTGCTCCAGTGGGGACCCAGAGGAGAGAGGCCCCTGCTCCCAGGCTGGAGCAGCCCGGCCTTGGCCACCGCACGCCGTGGGACAGGGACCCTCCGGCAGCGGCGCTGCAGCGCCGTGTGCCCGTGGGAGGGATCAGGGGCTGCAGGTGCGGCAGGGCTGCTGCTCCTGAGATGGAGCCAAGCTGGAGAAGTTCACGGAGAACTCTCCCGTGGGGGGACCCCACGGTCTCACGGGGGAAGGGCTCCTCTCCCCGAGCAGCAGCAGCAGATCTCCATGCCTCCTGACCAAAGCCCCATGCCCTGTCTCCCTGTGCTCTCGGTGGGAAGGAGGGAAGGGGTTGGGGCAAGAACAGGTGTTTTTAAGGGTTTATTTTAATTCTCATTATCATCCTCTGACTTTGCTGGTAATAAAATTCACTTTGCATTTCTAAATTGAGCCTGTATTGCCCTTGGAGTCTTTTCTCCCTGTCCTAATCTCAACTCAGGAACTTTTCATTCATTTTTTTCCCTCTCCTCTCCCCAGCTGTGGCAGAGGAGCATGAGTGAGTGTCTTTTGTGGGTGCCTGGCATTTGGTCAGTGTCAAACAAGACAGGAGGAAACAACAGCAGGAAGATAGCCTGGGTATTTTGTCTGAGAAATGTTGTGTAGGCATAAACACCATCCTCAGGTGGAAGCCATATCTACAAACAGTGGGTACCCAGCTGATCCTTTACTCCAAGATCCTCTTCCTGGAAAAGGCAAGGCCAGCGTGTGTGAAGGGTGGCCTAAGCTAAGCTGCCAAGAGGGACACAGCACCTGAGCTAAGAGGGAGTTAATGAAGGATCAGGAGGGAAGCAGTGACACCATGGCAGCAGCCGTGACTCAGGACTGTGCTTCAGAACAGCTCTGTGCCCATTTGCTGGTTCCAGCATACAGGATCAGCTACTGGTGCCACAGATCAACTGGGAATACCAACTTCTTTCACAGTATGAAAGTCCTCAAGAGGCAAATATTAAAAGTCAGTTAATGTGTGTACTGATCTCTGCTTTGGCTCCCCGATTTGTAATTTTTTCTTGTTCAAACTGATGGATGAACTGAATGTTTTTAATTATTTCCAGGCTATGCCCTTCAGAATTGCACTGCTTTCCCTGCATACAGTACTTCTGTCCAGAGACTCCCTAGCTTCATTAAGATGGAAAGTCATTTCAGTTACAAAAAGCCAGAACAATCGTGTTTTAATCAACTGAAGTGCACACAAGCTGCTACCATCCTAAGCACCCCACGAAACAAATGCAGCAGCACAAGGCTGCATTGCATGCTACCTGTGGGATGGAGGAACCCCAAATTTGCCTGCTTTAGAAATGACACCCACAGATTCACTTAATCCAATGTCTGCATCTCTGAAGCTGACTTGGACAGAAAAGCACAAGAACAATGGAAAGTAATGGTGTGTTAGCACAATACTAGCACAGGCGAAGAGAAAATGAGGATGTCCTTTTGGGAAGTGTTCTACTTCACCACAACTACTGCTTAAGAATAAGCCACCAGTCAGAGTTCAAAATTCCTCAAAGAGATTGCATTTAAACTATTAGAAATTGTATGCTTGACAATGGTAGGATTTAAACAAAAAGCTGAGAATTCAGGACAAATGCGTTAGAGGAGTTACAAAGAAACTCACACATGAAAGAAAGCTCAAAGAGACTAAAAAACCCCAACCCTCAGCAGCTTGGCAAACTTCTTATGTCTTCCAAAAATAGGGGGAAAAAAGAAGCTCTTTACTCAAAGAGCCATGATTAACTACTTAGAGCTCCAAAGGCCTAGTTTGGAACTGGGAAACAGCACAGAAACATTCCATCATTTCCCCCAGTGCAAAGGAAATAACCACCAAACCTGCCTGGCAAGGACTGGACAAGTATAATTTAAGCCAAGCATCCACTGTCAGAGTTTCCCCACGAGTGGGAAGTGACACCACACACTTGCAGCTTCACTGGGGACTCAAAGGGATCAGATTATGTAGATTTGCTGCACAGGTTTGCTTCTTTTCTGATGTACAATTCAAGATGTGCTACTGCTTTGCTAAGCCTTCTTTGCTTGGCCTCATTAATTCCTTCTGTATTAAAATGAGATACTGTGTGTAGCTTAGATGGAATTTTTGAAGGCATTTTTCCAAATCAAAATATGAATTTATGTTAGGAAAAGAATTTATAACACATACTTAAAACAGACACACATATAAAGTCTACAATTCTAATTCAATACAATACAATTCTAGTCTAAAGTTCTAATTAGGCCTTAATTTTTGTAGAAAATGCTTTTATTTTAGAGGTTTATATATTTCAACAGTATTCCAGATGTATATACTACATCTATATTTTATATACATATAAAACCAAATCAAAAAATTTGGCAAAATCTTTAAATTACTATGAATAAATTTAAAAAANACTATGGTAGAAATCTTTAACTAAATTTCTTTACTGAGCAATTTAATTCAAATATGCAAACAACTGGACACCAGAGTAAGTTAGGATCAGATATGGGCAGGTCTTTTATACTGTACGAACTAAGTTTAAATGTTAAAAAAACCCAACCAACCTATCTTAATTTTCTGACCACTACTATTAGGAAAATCTTCTTCCAGCTAAATTTTGTTCATGTTTATCAGAATTCTGAATGCTACTCTATTAGTCATTCTGCAATTAAGTACACACTGTTGTCTCTGAGAAAAGTCCTAAGACTGGGGCATATGTGGATAGAACACTTGACACAGATGTTCCTGAAATGCCATAACAGCCACTCCAGAGTAAATTTCACAAATCTGTTTGGATGAAGCAAACAGGAGCACTCTGTGCACAGAAGCCCTGTAAAGGATGAGCTGCAGACGCAGACTTGAAGTTATCATTTTTATTAAAAAATACTTCAGCTGTAGCTGAGTCTCAAAACAGAGCAAAACACCAGAGGCAAACCAAAATTAGGTCTTGAAGCAGAGACAGAGGAGAAGGCAGAATGGTAAAACTATACAGTATTACACAAGGAAGATGAAGACCGTTTTATTGTGTTGCTAGTAGCATTTGGAAAAGAAAAAAAGAATAGCTCACAGTGGGTTTCACTGTGTGGTAGGACTGGATTAAATACAGGCCAGGCTCCAGGCTCAAGCCTGGAAAATCACGGTCACAGAAGTGGAAGAGAAAAGAACACCATGAAAACCAACATAAACAATCTGTAATTGAGAGAATGAGTCTGTCTCTGCTATTCCCTCTGTGTTTGGGTGCCAGTGAGATGTTGGTCATCAACACGGCTGGCACCTAAGAGTTATTGATCACTGCCTCCAACTGCGTGTACCAGACACCAGTGGTTTATTTATGACCAAAAATATTACCCTTTTGGCAATAATGTCAAAGACCTGGTAAAAAATATGGATAGTAAAGGTGTAGCATAACAATAAATTTATATTTTGATTAGTATAATAGATCTGTGCAATATAACTCCCCTGACTTCACTGCACTTAAGAAGTTTTTATCATGTAGATTTAAATCTAAAGTGACAGACTGTATCATGAGAAAGACAACTAAAAGAAGCCAAATTTAGATGCCAAAAATTCATTGAAGAGATTGCCAACTGCTTCACCAAACATTTATATTAAGCAGGAATTATTGTCCTGATTACATCTTAAAGCCAATAAATGAATAACAATCTTTTTAAATGGTTAATTATCTCCTCCTAGCATTTATTTTTCGTTTTTCAAAGCAAAGCATATCAGTACAAAACATTAATCTCTCAAATAAGCCATCTTTATGAAACACTACTACAAACACATAATTAACCACAAAACAGTTAAGGTCTCACACCTGCTCTTTGCACTTCTGTGAGATTTTATTAATAATAGTCGTGGCACCAAATTTAAGAGGTAATTACACAAACTATGTGGGTTTGCTACAAGGTACCAGAGTTTGCTTTCAGTGACCACAGCTGAAGAAAACTAGCCCTGGGTTACATTATAATTTGGACACAACAAATGCTCCAGTATTTGTAACTGATTCCATGCAAAGTATTTCCTCAGCTTTTTGATAAGCGACCAAGAGCCTCCTCACCTATTTAAGTTTTCAACTGTAAAAACCTCAAAATACTTTTGGAAAGGGAACACATCTTCCCCATCTTATGAGTTCAGTAACTACTCCAAGTAGCTATATTAATGATGTTAGAGCAAAGGCCAAGCAGCTCAAATAGCTTAAAATTAGACCCTTAGGGTTAGCAAAAAAGAAGCAGTTACATTTCCTGACAAATACAACATTTTCATGGTATAAACAGATCACCCATGCTTTAGTATCAGTTGTTCAAAATGCTGGTGCTCAGGTTTTGCTGGGGTTTTTGGACAGCAGGTTCCTGCCCTGCCTTGTTCTGAAACATGTTACACGACAGTAGAATAAATGTGGTTCTTTAACTGATCACATCAGGAACCGGACAACAGCTCAGGAACATCTCCTAAAGCCTGGTGCAGAAGAATCAGCCTCAGGTCTCCAGAACCCACACAGGAATGCTACAGACAAGCTCTATTTCTCTTTAGTAGATACCTTCTGGCTTTAATTTGCAGCTAAATATTTTTGAGAAGCAGCTAGGAGAAGGCTTAAGACTCCTTCTGTAAGGAGTCTAGAACTATTTCTGATGAAGTAAAAATAATATGCTCTCTACTTTTAATAAGCACAGGATCACAGTATGCCACACAACCTTGAGTTCATTGCTAACGAATTGCAGAAGTGGAGTTAAAGCTCAAACGTAAGCCAAAAGCATCACCAACATTGTTAGAGGAGTTCTTGGAGCACAGAAATAATTTTATTTAGACTTTACTATGAATATCAGTTTGTAGATCTGATTTCAAAAATAAAGCATGACTGATCATCCTAGCTGGACTTGCTACCTTAACTGCAGTAAGTCACAATGTGAGCTGTCATGCAAGGTGTTTCTGAGAGCTGTCTTGGTACTGTGAAAATCAACCTGATGGGACTGAGCTTTCACTTGATGCTGTGCAAGACCTTTAGCTGTAATTGTCCTTGTCCAAAAGGCTGTGAATTCATCATGCAGACTTATTAAATTGAAGCCTTCAAGCAACATTGACAGTGATGACAACAGTTCTACCAGTTGAAAAGCCCCGAACAAATGTCATAATTCAGTAGCATTTCCATTATCCATTCCTGTATTATTAAGTTATACATAACAAAGGTTATGGTCATGAAAGAAACCCTACACATCAGCTAAAGCTGCCAACTAGGATTTTCACATCTTTATTATTCTATTTTCAGGTAAATATAAACATCACTGTAGAAGTCAGAAGATTAGAGAAAATATGATTCTGTATTATTTACCTCTCCAAAAGTGTGCAAATATTACCTCACTTGCACATAACTCCACTGTGTGTTGCCTTCACAGCAGAGTACTCCATGCAAGCTGTTATTATGATTAAGTACCATCCTATCCAAAGTTCCAGGGTAGAAGCCAAATAGCTTTGGGTAAATACACAAAGGACAGCTCTTTTTTTTTTTTTTTTTAATCTCTAACCTGGAATCACAACCTTCTTGTTTTGCTATTGGCCTTTTAACTGAGGTTAAGCAATCACTTTTGTTCCACTTCTGTTCATCTCAGTTTCCCCATCTGTAAAAGGGTGGAAGTCATAGAGTCTTTCACTCCATTTCACAATTTTTATGACATCTATACATAAAGAGGCCTTTCAAGGATTATTGTTGCTATGAAATATACATTAATTATAATAATTATGATTCACCTTTGGTCTATTTGTCACTGCATTAACACTTGCTCTATCAGTCTAGAAGAAAAGAAACTAATGGTTTTTATTTCTGAATAATTACTTTACTTTCTTTCTTTGTTTAGGGATAAAATATAACATGGGATTCCAGCAACCAAAAAAAGTAAGTTTTCAGAAGTACATAAAGAAAATTATACTCATATTCTGAGTATGGAGTACAGACAGAGATGGCTCAGACAAGGCCACTACAGCGGAGATGAAGCACTGAAAAGGAAAGATGCATCAAAAGCTTAGCCATGAAAATGCAAATTTTCCTATTAAAATAGGAATTTGATAAGCTATGCAACTTCAGTTTTATGAGTTTTTTCCTAGACTGGATATTGCTAAAAGATACTGTAAACTTTGCATATATTAATATTCTGTACGAAATCACACTGATCAAATGAATGCCTTGACAGGCACTTAAAAACAGGCTAAAGAAAAATTCTGGTGAAATTCCTCCATCTAGTGGCTGCCAGGCTGCGCGGGGCTGCCTCACCCACAGTAAAAGGACAAGAGCAAACTGTGCAAGGGAACAGCCGT
Organism: Tichodroma muraria; assembly: GCA_013390105.1. Taxonomy (NCBI): domain Eukaryota; kingdom Metazoa; phylum Chordata; class Aves; order Passeriformes; family Sittidae; genus Tichodroma; species Tichodroma muraria. The sequence continues at coordinate 192,654 of WAAG01045836.1, forward strand.
GCAGCTGCCAGCTGTTCCCAGATGCCATCGCCTGCTCTGATCGGTGAGAGGGATTGCCAGCTCCTCTGCAGCTCCAGCCCCACCTTCTGCATCAAGGGTTACACTCACAGAAGACATTCAAGTTTCCCAAAAACTCCAGGGTCATCATCAGCGTCATTAGAGGTCCAGAATTCTAGGAAGCCTGAACTTGATCAGCCATGCCATCAGTAAATAAGATTGGATTACAGCCAGTCTTGTAAAGGGTAACATTCAGAAATACATCTGGTATTTACAAAGACAAACACACTTCTGACTACAGTGACAACCTCTGAAGATGAGAGTAGAGCACAACAATCACTCCCAATAACTGAATAGTGTTTTGCACAACAAATTATCAGTTGGTTTCCCAGTCTACACACCACCTTCACTACCAGAGCATCCAATGTGAATTCTTCAAGAGTCCTAAAACTTGTGCTTAGTACTGATCTGTTGTGTTCAAGTTTTGTATAGTAATTATCAATACAAGCAAGTCACCTGCAAAATATATGATTTTTTGTTCTTTTGTCACCAATGTTTTTTTGTAATGAATTCTGAATCTCTTTTCTGAGACTTTTTTATTCTCTGACCCTTTAACAAGAACATGACAAGACATAACCTCCATGACAGAACAAGTTTGTCACCTATTGCAATGCTTTTTTCAGACAACAAAGACTTGTAAAATTGATTAAGATTCAATCTCCCACCCTGAAAGGGCATAACCCTTCTAATCCCCAACTGTACACCTTAAATTCACACAGTATCCTATTTTTAAGGCTGTTTTAAATACTATTGGTGAAACACTGAAAATCAAAAATTTAAATTTAAAATTGTAAACCCTCTAACTAAGTATTTTGGGTTGGCAATAAACAGTCTGCAACTACATATGCTCCTCTGTCAAAATACTCCATGGGGGTTCATGAGCTACTCTGATCCAGGTGATCTCAAAGTGGGGATGACACATAATTAAACAGTGACCAGAACCTAATTTTAATCTTAGAGGCATAGACAGGATTAAATTCAGCTACTTTGAAAAGCAGGAAGTAATGGAGCACACCTGAGCTGTATGCAGGAAGTACTAACAGAGAGATCCCCCAATGAAAAAGAGCAAGTCCCAGAAAGCCCTACCCACAGACCCTTACTCAGTTTTCGCTGACCTAATCCCAGCAAGGGCTTCATTCCCACCTCTTACTGCTTCTCCTGCAGTCTCAATTGCTCTGCTCCCAGGCTCACCTCGCCCAAGCCTCCCTTTGGGGTCCCCTTCATGCTGCTCTCACCAAACCTTCACTTCCTGTGTGCCAAACCTCCACGTTTTCACTGACATCCTTCCTGTTTCCCTCTGCCCACATCTCACTCCACCTTACAAACTCTACAAAACTCCCCTCCCTTCCCCGCTGGGCTTCACTCTGTGCCAAACTCTCCTCCCTGCAGAGATTACTGACATGGGAGTGGTGGTGGGAAACACACAACCCAAACAAACAAACCCTTGAGTTTGTGTGACAAAGGGGCAGTCTGGAATAATTAAGCAAATCCTCAAAATACTCAGATACCTTTTTGTAGAAATTTCAACAACATCTAAGACAAAAGTGTCTGTCAAGGTCTGGGTATACCACCTAAAATACAGTAATACAGTTAAATCCAAATAGGAGCTAGAATTTACTGGAGATTTAGATTAGGTTCATCTCTGCCTTTGAGATTGACATAAACACAGAACAAGGTAACAAGAGAAGAGCCCATACCACAGTGCAGTGCTGAGGGCCTGTGGCAATGCATTTTGCTGTACAGTTCTAAAAGTTACAAAAGATCCACATGAAGTGGTGCAAGCTGTAAGCAGTGACAATCTTTCATTTACTAATATCTTTAATCCATTTTTCCTCAGCAGGACTGTGTTTCCAGCAATAACCAGGATAGAAGATTAAGAAAAAATACTGCGGAGAGAGCAGCAACATTTAAGCAGAGCAATTCATTAGAGCCATCTGAAAGCGTGCCCACCAAGCTTCAAAGCACCGACAGAAGGCAAAGCAGCATCATGTTTGCTATGAAAGATCAACAGAAAGGTGAAGAAATTAATTCCATAAAGCTCCATAAACGCAGGAGGAGGTTTATAATTAAAAAGAGCCCAATTCTGATTTCCATGAACAGCTCCATTCTTAACCTGCCCACACTTAAATATGAGGATAGAAACAACAGCAAGTGGAAAAGTCTCTATCAGATCCAAGGAGAAAGGAAGCGGATTATGAGGGAAACTTGTTCAAAATACAAGAGTAATAACAGAAGAATAATCACTCCTTATCATGTGTCTAGAATATTTGTAGAAGACAAATATAGGGTTTTATACTGTGAAGTACCAAAAGCTGGCTGCTCTAACTGGAAGCGGGTGCTCATGGTGCTCAATGGGCTGGCCTCCTCCACAAAGGATATCCAGCACAACACAGTGCACTACGGAAACTACTTGAAACGGCTCGATGGGTTTGACCACAAGGGCATTTATCACAGGCTCAACACCTACACAAAGATGCTATTTATTCGTGAGCCTTTTGAAAAGCTGGTGTCTGCGTTTCGGGACAAGTTTGAACATCCAAACAACTACTACCACCCGGTTTTTGGAAAAGCCATCATTTCCAGATACCGTGTCAATGCCACCAAAGAAGCATTAAGGACAGGCTCTGGAGTCAAGTTTAAAGAGTTCATTCAATATCTCCTGGATGTACATAGGCCAGTGGGTATGGATATACACTGGGATCATGTCAATAGGCTTTGCAGCCCATGTTTAATAGACTACGACTTTGTTGGGAAATTTGAAAGTATGGAAGAAGATGCAAACTTTTTCTTGCACTTAATTGGTGCTCCACAAAATTTAACTTTCCCCAAGTTTAAAGATCGTCACTCCAATGAAGAAAGAACTACCACTAAAATTACACAACAGTATTTTGCACAGCTTTCTCCTTCTCAACGACAACAAAGCTATGACTTTTACTATATGGATTACTTGATGTTCAACTACTCAAAACCTTTTGAAGATTTATATTAATTTGTGAGCCTGGATATTTCCATAGTCACATCAGTTGAATTGTGTGACCAATCCAGGTGGCATCTGTTTATATATACTTACCTGTTAGCAAACAATTGGTTGAAGAGCGGGAAAAAACCCAAACCAGAATATAAGCAGATGTTTACACCTTCACCTTAATTGCCTCCTTTTTCAAATCATATTTTTTCTATAATTTCTCCATATGAAATGTATGTACATATATGTGTAATATACCAGGGCCCCCAAATAAAGCACAGAATTTTCCAGGCTGGTGTGGCCTGTGTTTGCACTTGGGGGACAGTGTGTTTGAAACGAGGGAAACACAGCCAGTAATTCTAAAGTGCAGCCAGTGTTTCAAGCTCTTTACTGTTCAGAAAATAAATCTTTAAGTGATGGAGTAGCAAGAAAGAAAATACACTGAGTAATATTTACAATTTGTTGAAATGTGCAAGGCATGAAGCCTCATACACAGGCCCTATGTGTTTGAAGGTGGATGCTGATTGCTGTTTCCTGATATTCCTAAATTAGTTAGGGAAAAAAAGTTTAATCATACTTACACTGTTCATAAACACACTGGTGAAAACAGCTAATACTTAATGACCATGTGAGAGCAGTATTAAACCAGATGTTGCAATTTGGATTGAGGATGTGTTCTCCCCCTTCAATATTTCCCTTATGGCATGTTCATCTGCAAAAAGATAAAATGCAGGCGAACATTTGCATCTTTATAAGTGTTATTAAAATTCCTTTAATCCTTTGCATTAACATAAATCTCTGGTTTAATCTTCATAGTCACCAGGAATATCGAATCTTTCCATCATAATAACAAGCAAGAATAAATGCCAGTTCCTGCCCAACAGGGTAGTTCTTTTCATTGCTGCAAACAATTTGCACTAGCTTATTTTAGTAACAATTATATCTGACTTAACAAGCAAAAAATATTCCAGGTGTTTAAGTTCAGTCTCTGTGCTTGAGAGGACTTTCTCATCTCTACCAGAGTGTCTTGTGAGAATAAAACACTTGACATTCAATTAGTTACTCTCTCTAATCACAGAATATTCTGATTTGGAAGTGACCCACAAGAATCCTTAAGCCAAACTCTCAAGTGAATGGCCCATACAGGAATCAAGCCCCCAACTTTGGCATTATCAGCACCATGATATCAGACCAACTGAGCCAGCCTCAGCTCTGTAAATTTTCACTCAAATTCTGTATACAGAACCCTTGCCTACATGTCATTTATCCACTTGATATGATATTTAAACTGGCCATACTGAAGAAAGGATCAAACTCCATCACAATGCCAAAACTGGACTCCCCAGTAACTTCTAGAGTTTGTATTTCACAGCCAATTCCACCACAACTGGCACTGTACAAATGTAAACACCTAAGAACCAACGCTTGTTTCAATCTGTTTCCAAGTTCACATCCTCATATGGATTGTTTCATGCATCACAAGAACTGGCATTAGAGTTTCCCCTGAAACACCCAGTACATTTTCTGGGTTTATAGAATTTTAATAGGGAAAAAGTTGTTTCAAAATACCTTGTAGTGAAAGCTTCACTGACAAATACTTTACGTACCAAGTCTGACATCACATGTTCCATGTCTGTTCATAAGAAAATTGTTTGCATTAGAAAAGAAATGTGGAACTTACACTGTTCAATGAAACCAGTTACCCTTCCCTGTCTGCCCAAGCTCCTCATCCCTGCCTTGCAGCTGCAGCAGCCCCCCACCCATCCCACTTTTCCACACACTCAAAGACTTGTTGGTCTGCTCACATGACTGCAGAGCAGTCTTTGTATTCAAAGCAGTGTTTCTGCTAGTCCAGCTCAGCCCAGTAGCAGGCTGGGCTCTGTGAGCTCAGACTGCCCAGCCAACAGGCAGGCACAGCCAGCAGCCTCACTCAACAGGTCACAGACAGGAGCATCCAGGGCAAAACAAGGCACAGGGATCACTTCCTAGTGCAGATGGAGCAGATGCTGATAGTGGTGGGAATTCTTGGAGGGTGGATTGGGGTGTGAGGAGTCATAGCCAAGACACCCTCCCCCAGTGTTTAATGATATTAAGTGCTCTGAGAAGTGAAGGTGTTCTGATTGGTGCAACTGATGGTCTGTAGCTACAGTCACCAACACAAGGAGATATTGTATGGATATTGTAGCCCTCTCAGGCTTTTTCAGAGTCTGATCCTGCCAGCAGGTCAGCATACCAGAGCTCTGTGTGCTGAGCTCATTCCAGTCAGCAAGTGAACTTCCACTGGAGAAGAAATTCAACTCGTCTTACTGCATCACCACTGCAGCAAAGGGAACGTGCAGAGTCATGGGTCAGCTCTGAGGCAACCAGAATAAAGCTGGGCAACATTTGTATTCAGACATCTGCTAGTTTTGGAGTGCTTTAAGGGTGAGATTGAGGGACTTAATCCTCCAGCTGGATTCGCATCGAAGACCCGACTCTCCTTCCTCCTCCTGCCTCCTCCCAGATCCTCTTCAGCTTAATCAATACATCCACATAAATTCATACAGTCACATTAACATCTGAAAGGCTCGGTACATTTCCAGATCAGCAAGTGCTCACTGTTATGAGTGAAGAGAACACCAGCAATACCAGTGCAAAATTGCACTTCCGATTGTATCAAACCTGTACTTTACCTACCACTACCCCCTCCATACCTATTTTAATTTACAGTAATAGATAACAACAGGGAAGATACATTTTTAAAGACAAATGAAGATGAAGACTTCGACAGGGTTTATTTTGTCTGGGTTAACAAGCACTCTAAACACAAACTGATCAATGATTTACTTGTTTATAACAAGCTGTATATGGCACAGTAGTATCTGGTTTACAGTTTCTCAAGGAAGACATAAGCACTCTTCTAATATTCACAGGTGTTTAATATTGTCCAGTTGCATTAATTTGGCTCTGTTACTTTTAGCTCCTATTCCCTGATGAGTCGTAGAAACAAGGTAACAAGTTGTTTTAAAAGAATATTTATAAAGGTGCATTTTAAAGCCAGAAGAAATGCAGTATCTTGAACAAAAAAATCCAAGGCAGCAGACAAGTAAACTAATATTTTCATGTCAAGCAAATTTTTAAGTAAAAAGCAATAATTTTGACTAGATTGCGGTAAGTTTTCAGACACTTTATTTCCCTTTGGATTATCTTGTCTTTTTTTCCCCCACATATAAAATCCTGGCCTTTTCATTTCAATGCAATTGAATTTTTTCAGAGGTGTTCATTCTGAATTCATTCCCATATTTTATCCTTCTCTTCATAGTGAAATATTTCATTTCTTATGGAAAGCGGAAATCAAAGACTGCACAAAAAAATCCTGTTTTCAAACAGTCTAGCTCAGAGGTCAGCCAAGGTAAATATTAGACAAAATAAATTTTGTCGATCCAATTGGTTTTTAAATTCTTCTTGAGGTATCTTAGGTAAGAGGTAAATTTTGTTACTACTGGACTGATTACTGAATGTACTCCTAGCTCTCACTTTAAGTTTTTCAATATTTTTACTCCTGATCCTTTTCTGCCCTTCCCCTCTACTCACAATTCCTACTGTCCTAGAACTTCTCCCACCCTTGAGTTAGTAACTACAAATAGCCCAGGTACTGAGAGCAGCCCAAGTGGCCCAGCATCTTCCCCCACACAGGTTAAACCCACTGCCTTCCAGCCTCACTCATCCGTGCTTAGGTTGCTTCCAGCACCGGGAACACTTCACCCAATTCCGCCTGGGGCAGCTCTCCATTGTACCTGATATACTGAAAACTCCCAAATTCCCACCTTGGGATTTCATGGTCAGCATATTAGGAGTCAAACGCTCACAGCATCGATTCAGAGGTAAGGAGCCAGCTGCAGCAGTCACAGAAGGTGAGGTGTGAAGGCACAAACGCACACCAGAACAGAATCTCCACCATGCTCCTCAACGTGGCCTAAAGCCTGTAGCAGAGAAAGGGATTAACAGACACAAAAACAAACTGTGCAAACTAAGTGTGCACTTTATTATCTGCTTTTGCAGAGTCTGAAGACAGCAATAATATTTTAATTAGGGGATAATTTAAGAATTTGATATTGGGATGCTCTGTAAGTGAAATTCATTGAGATCTAAATGAAGTCATGTTCTTGAGACCTTTGTGTACCCAAAAAAGTCATCCTTGCAATGTGCACAAACCGAGTGATGGTGATTTGCTGGGTTTTTATCATTTAAGTCCCCCCTCTACCATATTTACTTACCATGGCTGACCTCATACCAGAAGTGTCAGTTTATGGAGGCTTATGCCTCCAAAAATAAAGGAATCAAGATACTAAAATGAGTTTTCTTAACTCCTTATGTCCATAACTTTTCAGAGTTTCCATGATGGGATTCCAGTGCTTTCTTCCATAACAATCACCAATGTTTGAGCACATCAGACTGCACAATGTCAAAAGAGAATGTGAATTGAGGATAGGAGTTCACTTTTTTTTGCCACAATTTGGACTCAATGTATCTCAGAGGTCTTTTCCAACTTAATTGATTCTGCAATTTGGTTTGCTGGCTTACAGCTCATCTTATTAATGATTGAAGTAAAGAGTTTTCAAAGTTTTTAAATTGTAGGTACTGAATTCTGGTGATTCCCTTCTTCCCCTGCCTCATTTGAGCAACTTACTGAGAAAATCCACTCTTTGGATGATCAAAGAATATCTTTTTTGAGAGAGGGACACACAGAGTACGGAGAAGTGCACACATGGACTGCATGCACTATGCTATACACAAACTTAATCTCATTTCTTTGCACTACTTTTCCTCTTTGGGCAGTGCCATCACTGACAGCAAGAGCACACCTATGACAAATCCATGTACAATTATCTGTTTATATACACCCAGATAAAGTACATAGGAAAAAACCCTATGCAAATAGCATTATATATACTAAAGCACCTACAAACTTGCAAATACCTGGAGGGACATATACTGCCAAAAATATTATTAGAAAATCAGTTCAATGTACATAAAACATTTGCATTGTTTTTTACATAGTCGTTTTTAGTATCTTTGTACAATAGTACAAATTAATTAGTCAGGCCAACTCAACTGGTGCCACATTACCAGGAATGAACTGATAAAAAGGGAACTTTCTTTTCTGGTGTTGTTTCTCTTAATCATGGCTGCTCTCTTGATAAAAGTTGCTGACACTGAGATGAAGGATGTTCTTTTCCTGCCCCCAACAAGAAATCACAGAGGTAGCTGGGCATATTTGGAATACTCTGTACAAATCCCAGCCTCACCATTTCAACTCCACTGGCTCTGGAACACATCTGCACGCAGCACCAGTTTGTTTTCAGAGCACAACACGAGAGGCAAGGCTGAGCACAGCCTGTTTGAGCTGATACTGCTTCAAGGGATGATTGTCAGGTTGGCATTGTTACGTGTGGGAATTTCAAAGCCACAGCATGCACCTGCACGCTCCTGAATAATGACTTGGGAAGTGTCCCAAGCTTCATATGGCAAGACGCATGTAATTTTTGTCCAAAGACAACAGCTACTTAAGAAGAACCAAAAATTTTCTTGGCTTCTCTCTCTGGAACCTCACAGTGAAGTCTGTAAACAAACATCTCTAATGTCTTCCAGCATGATACCGCTGTAAAAAATGCACCAGAGTCAAGAACAAGACACCTTTTTCCATTAGCTACACTAGTGAGAACTGATACTCACCAGTGGTAAGTCATTTTTGCCAAAATTTCTCAGAGCTATGCATTCCAAAAGAGGTGCCCAGAATTAAACATGCAGTAAAGATGCACAAAGGATTCGAGTTTAGAGAATGGCAGGCGCTCACCCGTTCCACATTCAATTTAATCCTGGAATGTGTTGAAACACTATACACAGTGCATCACTTGAGCAGTAAAGGCAAGACAGCCCAAAACTGACACAGAAGAGGAAGACAGACATGACTAAGCCTTGCTCACTGCCATCCAACTATTTCAGTAATATATTATGAGGCAATTGACACAGTTAGCTGTGACTCATGCTAGAGAATAAAAATGATTGCTTTACCACAAGTCTAAGAGAAACATTCAACCTTGTAAGAATATTTTCTGGTCTGGTTTAAGGAAGAACTCCAAATATTTAGCTTAAAATGACACTTTGGGAAGTCCTATGCATACACACACGTTAGTGCACAACTAACTTGCACCTAGTAAGGAGCATATGTACATAACACCTTCTATGTGAATAAATCTTTCAAGAGTCATTTTCCAGGCAGTTTGTGCCACAGTGACTTTTACACAATTAGACAGATAAGCTTGTTCAAATTCTGCCATCTGTTGCCATTTTTGCCACCAAGTTTTTTGTGGTTTTTTTTTTTTTCAACTGAAGACACATTTATCAGAATTGCAGCAGAGGCCAAGTTATCCATTATGTACCTACTTTGCATGAGACCCAAATTCTTCTGTTTAAATTCAACAATTACAGCAGTGCTGGCCCTATGTTTCACATTCAGCTTTATGGGATCTCTACAGGTGATCTTTTCTAATAGTGTCCTCTTTTTCTCATGGAATTTAAAATTACACTGTCAAGTTAGGGAAAATG
>WAAG01045837.1:8964-24784 GCA_013390105.1 Tichodroma muraria
ACCCAAAAAATTTTTAAAAATTTTTTTTTTTTTTTTTTTTTTTTTTTTTTTTTTTATAAATCATCACTGGTGGGACAAATCAGGATCTGCAGATTGCTTTAAAAATAGGGAAGGAGGCTAAAAGTTAAGGTTCTTCCAAACACGGACATTTTAATGGATGGAATCCGGAATATGAATCTTATAATTAATATTTTCAATCACTTGTTGAACTTTTGTACCCAATCACCCCCAGGAGATACGAAAACAAAGATCCAAGAGTTATATCTGATATTCCTCTTGGTTTTCCATGCCATTGGAAATGAAGCTCTGGAGCCTAGCTGAAAGCGAGCTGAAGCATTTCCTGTGCACAAAAAGCTAAATTTTTGCTTAAGTTTAAATTAAATTAAAATTAAAATTAATTTAATTATTTTAATTCAAAGCCTGATTTTTAATTCATTTTAAATTAAGCTTAGGAATAAATTAGTGTGAACAGAATTCCAGGATGGTTTGGGCTGGAGAAACCTGCTTAGCATCCTAAGGTGAGGGAAATGACCCACAGTGCAGCACATCCTTCTGTCCCAAGGAATGTTTGTCCTGGAAAACAGATCAAGACTAGAAATATCCAAGTGAAGGTGAAGGAAAGAGAGCCGACAGCTCTTCCCTCCGGAGCCTGGAACTGGAATTATCCTTGGGTTTATCCCTGGGATATGAGTGCCTCCAAATCCACACACGCATCCTTGTGCAGCCACAGGAGCGAGAAGATGGAGAAGGAGAGCACAGAATCACAGGATTATGGGATCATTGCAGCTGGAAAAGAACTCCAGAGTCACGGAGCCCAACCTGTGACCAAAGATGGCTGAGAACATGGAAAAGGTGGATGAAAACATGGAGGAGAGCACAGAATCACAGGATCATGGAATTATTGCTGTTGGAAAAGATCTCCAGGGGTCATGGAGTCCAACCTGGGACCAAGGATGGCTGAGAACATGGAGAAGGTGGATGAGAACATGGAGAAGGTGGATGAGGACATGGAAATGTGGATGAGAACATGGAAAAATTGGCTCTTGTGCTCCCAAACCCAATCTTGGCATGACTCCCACACCTCAAGGTCACGGAGATGCCTTTCCAGAACATTCCCCCAGGCAGGACCAATTTCCGACCAGGACATTTAACTCCCAGCGCTGCCAGTTTGAGTGAGCGCCTCCAAAGCCACCCAGGTGTCCCTACTCCAAATGTCGGAGGAATTTGGACACTGGCTCCAGGAAAAGTCACTCTGGGATCCCTGCTCTCCACTGGACTGGGAAGGTGCCATTCCAGGAGCTGGGTGTGGATCACCCTGGAGCTAAAGGGAAGTGTCTCCTGTCTTTGGGAAGGACCTAATCCTGAAATTCCTGTCAATGGTCTCATTCCCATGTGCTTGGGGCCTGTCAGAGAATCATGGAATATCCTGAGTGGGAAGGAACCCACAAGGATCATCCAGAACACAGACACCCCACCAGTCCCACCCTGTGCATCCCTGGGAGTGTTGTCCAAACGCTCCTGGAGCACCCTTGGGAATGTGCCCGTTCCTTGGGAAGCCTGGGCAGTGCCCAGCAACCTCTGGGGGAAGAACCTTTTCCTGAAATCCGGAGCTAAGGGGAAATGTCTGTTGTCTTTGGGAAGGACCTAATCCTGAAATTCCTGGTGGTCAGTCTCATTCCCATGTGCTTGGGGTCTGCCAGAGAATCATGGAATATCCTCAATTGGAAGGGATCCAACAGAGACACCCCAACAACCCCACCCCGTGCATCCCTGGGAGCGGTGTCCAAACGCTCCTGGAGCACCCTTGGGAATGTGCCCATTCCCTGGGGAGCCTGGGCAGTGCCCAGCACCCTCTGGGGGAAGAACCTTTCCCTGAAATCCAACCTAAACCTGGCACAGCTCAATAACAAAGTGTTGGACCTGGATTTTGGCTGGTCCTTGAACAACATCCGGCTCGGATGCCCGGATTGGCTCCCAGGAGTTTTGATCCCGTTCCTCTGGGACGCATGCCAGGGCTGGAGCTGCTGCTCCCCAGGGCTGGCTCTTCCAGGGACAGGTGGCTCCTGGAATGCTGTCACCAGGCCACCGGAGCCAGCTGAGGGATGTTTGCCAGCGCCTGGTGAAGGAACTTCACCTCATCCTTCCTTTGCCCAGGGAAAACTGCGCAGGGAGCGGCAACTTGGTGATTCCCTTCTCCCTGACGATTCCAGGCACTGGGAAAGACTCAAAGGAAAATAGGAAAACTGAAGGAAAATCAGAAAACTCGGAGGGAGCCCAAAGGAAGAGGCAGCCACGTTCTTCCCGCTCCGTGTGCGAAACACGACGAGTCCGCCTTGGATAACTATTCCATTTGCCTCCTGCATCCAGCACATCCCAATTCTCGATGATCTTGGAGTCTTTTCCAGCCCTGGGATTCGATTTTAGGGTGGATGGGCTGCATCCATGGATTCTACTCATCCTGAGGCCCCATCAACAGGGAAGAAAACAGATTATTAGGAAAATGCAGATTTCTGTATTTAATCCGATCCATTTCATGCTGGAATTCTGATCCTGGCAATTTCACATAGGGAAAATATATTTAGGAATATTATGGAAAAATATCCTTAGGAATATTCTGAAATACATCCCATCCCGGCTGCAGGAATGTGCTGCGATCCTCTTTAGGGCCAATCAGGGAGGGAAACAAAGCCGAGATCCCATTTTCCAAGGGATGGGGATCTGCCTTTTGAAAGGCTCCTGAGATCCGCTGGAGTCCAGGGTAAGGAGCTGGAATCCGGAGGGAATTCCTGCAGGAGCGAACTCACAGGCTGTAAAGCAGCAAGCGCTTAAGGCCAGACCCCGTAAATCCCCTAAATGAGATGCTGGTGACATTACAGACCCGGGCTGTTGGCTTTTCCAGCTGAGCTGCAGACCACAGCAAAGGATTTATATTCCAGGAGTTGGGATGGGGGGAAAGGGAGAGCGGGATGGGGAAAAGGGAAAAGGGGAGTGACCGATGGTGTTTAAGCTCCTAATTAATTCTTTTCTTTGGGAAGGAGGAGGGAAAGGAAAGAGTGACTTGGTCTTGGTGCTGGGAAGTGAAAATTGCAAATTGGGGGTGAGGGGGGAAAAGGAAAAAAGGAGCTAAAAATTCTCTTTCCAAGATGCATCCAGAGGGGAGAGAGACACCAGCTCCGGTGGGAAGGGTGGAGTACAAACTCTGCGAAGGAGAATGGAAAAGGAATGGGAACATGTGTGAAAGGCTGGGAAATTTGGGATTGATCAACCTGGAGAAGGCTCCAGGGAGAGCCCAGAGCCCCTGGCAGGGCCTGGAGGGGCTCCAGGAGAGCTGGAGAGGGACTGGGGACAAGGGATGGAGGGACAGGACACAGGGAATGGCTCCAGAGTAGGATTGGATGGGATATTGGGAAGGAGAGGAGAAGCTCCGGGGTGACCTCATTGTGGCCTTGCAGGACCTGAAGGAGCTGCAGGAAAGATGGAGAGAGACAATTTCCAAGGGATGGAGGGACAAGACACAGGGAATGGATTCCACTGCCAGAGGGCAGGGATGGGTGGGATATTGGGAAAGGATTCCTGGCTGGGAGGGTGGGGAGGGGGTGGGATGGAATTCCCAGAGCAGCTGGGGCTGCCCCTGGATCCCTGGAAGTGTCCAAGGCCAGGTTGGACATTGGGGCTTGGAGCAGCCTGGGACAGTGGGAGGTGTCCCTGCCCATGGCAGGCATGGAATGGGATGAGCTTGAAGGTCCCTTCCAATTCCTTCTCCTTATCCCAAAACCTGGGAAGACTGTAGGATATGGAGAAGATTCTGGAAGGGGAACAAACCCCCTTTGATTTAAGTTGACCAGAAAACCAAACTCTCTACGAAAAGCAACTGTTTGAGGAAAAACTCCCAAAATCCACCTGAGCACTTTCTCCTGGATTTGATCTTGGAGTCTTTTGCAGCCTTGGGATTCGATTTTAGGATGGATGGGCTGCATCCATGGATTCTACTCATCCTGAGGCCCCATCAACAGGGAAGAAAACAGATTATTAGGAAAATGCAGATTTCTGTATTTAATCCGATCCATTTCATGCTGGAATTCTGATCCCGACAGTTGCACATAGGGAAAATACATTTAGGAAGAGTATGGAAAACATATTTAGGAATATTATGGAAAAATATCCTTAGGAATATTCTGAAATATATTTATTTATATCCTCTGGTACACACAGAGAAATGGAACAAGAAAATGGCCAGACCAGAGCCAAAAAAATATTGAGATTTCCTCATGGAATTCCCAGAAACTCCTATAATTTTTTTTTAAAATCCAAGGAATTGTCCTTGTGAATGAAACTCGCCTGGATTTGCCTGGAAGTTTTGCCTTGAATTTTTCAATTCTCCTTGAAATTTTCCTGGAAGGAAGAGCAAACAGAATTTGAAAGTTTTGTGGGTTTTTTCCCTTGGCGGACGGAGAAAAGGGAACGGCGTAAAAATGAAAGGAAATTTTTCCCTCATGGCTTTTTGCAAATGTCCCAAGGGAAGATTTTGTCCTGGTTTGAAGGATTCTGACAAGCTCGGGTTGGGATTTCCAGCGATACCAATCCATACAGGGAATTAGGTGGGATCCTGCTCCGGGAATGCTTCCAGGTGGAAATCTGGGCTGTGTCCTGCCCGGAGTCCAGAGTCAATGGATTTTGGAGATCCAGCAGGAAGGGCTGGCTTTTATGAGGTGAAATATTTAATCCCAGGGTTTAAACAGGAAATATCATTTTTTAAATGGCTTTTAATTGTTATTTATCCAATGATTTATAGCTCATTCCACCAGGAAAAGGTTTATCCTCGCTGTGACCAACTCAAACGTTCCTCGGATGTCACCTGTGTCCCTATTTTCCTCTTTTCCCCTCTTTGTTTCCTACCTTGGATCTTCTTTACAGGTTCTTCATTTAGGATCTTCCCCCTCACTGCAGCAATCCAAGGATTTCCACATGGATTTCATGCCCACTTTTCCAATCATTCCATCCACCAGAGTCACCAGTGCCTTTCCTCAGGGTGGCTTTCCAGGGATTTCAAACTCAGATTTGGATAAGACGCCAGTGGAAAAGAGGAGGGATGGAATTACGGAGAGGAGGTTCCGGGGTCTCCCCACATTTTGGGAATCATCACAGGATCAGCTTTTAAACTTGGTCCCAGCATCCACAGGCTGTAAAAATATAAATCCAGAGGGATGGATCCCTGTGGGATTTGGGACAGAAAGTCAGGAATGGGATAGGGAGAAGTCCTGCTGGTGCAGGTGGAAGGTCCCGGTTTTTTTGCAGCTGGAGAACCAGGATGCTCCTACTTTTCCCTGGCTTTGAGGCATAATCCAGATTTAATAATTCCACAACTGCTCTGGAGGGCCCACGGCTCCGTGGGATTTTCCCAAGATCCATCTTTGTTGACAGAGTTGGACTTTTCCAGAACTTCAAAGCAGGGAAAAGGATTTTCCTGGTACAGTACCTGAGAGGACATTTAGGGAAAGAAAGTGGGAATGTTGAGCACTTTTCTGAGCACACTATTCCCATCTCACCCCCCCTTGTAACTCCAAGGCAGAGCTAATTCCCAAATCCTGGGATTCCTGAGCACAATATTCCCATCTCACTCCCCCTTTTCACTCCAAGGCAGAGCTAATTCCCAAATCCTGGGATTCCTGAGCACAATATTCCCATCTCACTCCCCCTTTTCACTCCAAGGCAGAGCTAATTCCCAAATCCTGTGAATCCTGAGTGCAATATTCCCATCTCATCCCCTGCTCACTCTAAGGCTAATCCCCACATTCTGGGATTTCTGAACACAATGTTCCCACCTCACCCCCCCACTTGCTCCAAGGCTAATTCCCACATTCTGGGACTTCCAAGCGCAATTCCCATCTCATCCCCCTCTCGCTCCAAGGTTAATTCCCACATCCCAGGAATATGAGGTCAATTATTTCTCAAATTATCCAGGTGAGTTCCCACTTGCAATGAGCTCGATTTCACCTGAGCCTGCAGCTGCTCCCGCTATTCCCAACTTTTATCCATCCAGGCATTGTGCTTCCCTTTGGAAGAGTCGAGCAATTCCCCACAAATCCTTGGGAAAGGCTGACCCCTTCTGGAAAGCCAACTCGCAGCTGCTCAGGGAAGCTGGAAACGGCTTTTGTGCCCTGGAATTCCCCCCAGGAATTTCGGGCAGCAAACCCTCGGCACTGGCTGTGAAACCTTTCCAAGGAATTTTCTGGTGATGTTTTCCCTAAGGATGTTTTCTCCTATTGCCAGTTAATTTAATATTCTCCCCCACATTCCCGGATTTTTAATCTCAGTGATGTTCCCTCAAATTATCCAATTCTGCATCATCCTCCAGCTTCTCCTTCTTGCTTCTTCCCTAATATTCCAACCTTTTTCCCAGTGTTATTGGGCAATAATCCCACATGTCCTGTAGGATGTTCTCCTGTTCCTATTCCATTCTCCAGGGTAGCCGGATCTGGGATCGAGCAGGGGGATGTTGTGGGATTTGTGTGGGATCAGGTCTTTGGCCACACCAATGACTGGGAATTGTCCTTTCCGGCCACTTTGGTAACATCCCCATGGATCAGGCTGGGCAGGAGCAGAATTTGGAGTTTAGATCCAGTTCCTGGATTGTTGGACAGGTATTTAGGGATATTAAAATCCATTGGTGAATTCCTGGCCTTGAGAGTCGGAGGATCCCTAAACAGAGACTTCAGAAGAGACTCAGCTTCCTTGTGGATTTGCCTTTGCAGGATTGACCGCCAAAATCATGGAATTTTAGGATAATTTAGTTTGGAAAAGAACCTTAAAACCCTCACTTCAACATTCCTAAGTGCCTGAGGATATTTGGGAATCGAAGTGTCCCCTGACCCTCCAGAACCACAGGATTTTTGCTCTCCAATATAATGAGGGGAAAATTCCAAGTGCTGCACAAATTTCCAGTCATGACTTGGACGATTTTCACACTTCGTGGATTTTAAGAGCCCGGATTTGATGTTTCATTGTCCCTTTGGGACACAAACCCCACAAGGGGGACAAATGTCTGCTCCGGGAATGTCCTCCCTCTCCAACTGGGAGCGGTTCCAGCTCTTCCAGACACTCTGGAAAAATCCGTGACCTCCTAAGGTTTCTCCCAGGCTGGTCACGGATAAAGATTCCCCCAATCCTAAAACCTTCCAATCCGCTCATATTTAGCGATGGAGTGGCTGGTTTTTCCTGGATAGGGAATGTCCCAGTCCTTGAATCCCGTGGCATTCCTGTGCTGGTGCTCTCCATGGTCTGCTTCCATAGGGTGTGGAAAAGCTTTTCCTTCTCCTCAGGTTTCATTTCCCCATCGTTTCATTTGCGGTGTCTTCACCACGGGTCAAGTGCGAGTGGTGTGTCCAGAATATTCCCTGACTCGGGGATTTCGCTCCTTATCCCGGAATTATCAAATCCCAGGGTGATTTGGGTTGGAAGGGACCGCAGGGATCATCTCATTCCAACCCCGACACCTCCCGCTATCCCAGGCTGCTCCAAGCCTCATCCAACCTGGCCTTGGACACTTCCAGGGACCCAGAGGCAGCCACGGCTTCTCCAGGGCCTCCTGGAGAATTTGGAGAATTTCCTCCAAACTTCCAATCTAAATCTTCCCTCTTTTAATTTAAAGCCGTTCCCATTTTTCCTGTCACCACCTGCCCGTGTAAAAAATCCCTCTCCCTCTTTTTCACAAGTCCCCTCCAAGGACAGGAAGACCACAAACCCCCCTGGAGATTTCTAATTCCACCTGTTCCCTCCAGCTCTCAAATCCATTGTGATCCTCAAATCCAACTGGAATTTTTGGCTAAATGAGGAATTATCACGCACTGGAATCAAAGATCAGAGAGAGGGGAGACTTTGCAGTTGATCCCAAGGGAATAAGAGGATGGGGAAGTGCCCAGGATCATTTCCATGATCCCTCCATGAGCACAGGGAATTCCAGTGGCATTGGACAAAGCCCCTCAGAGGTCGCAGGTGATGGGATGGGATAAATGGAATGCAATTTTTCCCTGCACGGAAAACGAACCTCCATGAAAAGCTGCTTTTTCCACATTATTAATAGGAAACTCCCAGAAGTTAATTAAAACCAAAGGTAATTAAAGCCAGATGCAGGAAAGGATTTTTGTTCCCCAGACTCCCTGCACGACTCCCGGGGAGAGCGGTGAGTCCAGGTGACTGGGAACATTCCCAGAAATTTTCTGGGATCATTAGTGGGGCTGGAGGGCCACAGGCACAAACTGGGAGCAGGCTCTGATGAGGTGCACGGCTCTTCACTCCTCTGGAAGGTAATGGAGATGTAAATCTCCAAATTCCCGGGAATGCCGGGGGGATCCAGCTGGCAGCTTCCCTTTAATCCATGACATCAAAGGAAGAGGAGGGGGATTCATCCACCAAGACCTGGAAGACCTGAGCCTCGTGGAATGGGAATTACATGCGGGAATGTGAGGGTTGAAAAGTCAGATTTTGGTCTGAAGAGCGTTGGTGGGAACCTTGAGGAACGGCACAGGATTCCAGGGATTTGCACCTCCCAGAGCAGAGCCTGGAGTTTCGTATCTCCAGTCCCTGAACTTGTCCGTAGCTGCTTCCTTTCCTTTCTGGATATTCCAAGAGTTCCAGAGAGGAGATGGGATGATCGTAAGGAACCACAGTACCGGGCTGGCCTGGGGTGAACCAGGCGGGAAATCCGTGTCAGGAATGACTTCTCCGTGCAGTGATCTCCTTCCAGATCTGTGGTGATCCAGGTGGGAAATCCATGTCTGGAATGACCTCCATGTGCAATGACTCCCATTCCAGGTTTGGGGTGATTCCTGAGAGGAAATCCAAGGCTGGAATGACTTCTCCATGCAGTGATCTCCATTCCAGGTCTGTGGTGATCCAGATGTGAAATCCTTGTCTGGGACGGTTTCCATGAGCAATATTCCCATTCCAGGTGTGTGGCAATCCATTCCATTCCAGGTCTGTGGTGATCCAGGTGTGAAATCCAAGGCTGAGATGGTCTCCATGTGCAATATTCCCATTCCAGGTGTGTGGTGATCCATTCCATTCCAGGTCTGTGGTGATCCAGGTGTGAAATCCTTGTCTGGGACCGTCTCCATGAGCAATATTCCCATTCCATGTGTGTGGTGATCCAGGTGTGAAATCCAAGGCTGGGACAGTCTCCATGTGCAACATTCCCATTCCAGGTGTGTGGTGATCCATTGCATTCCAGGTGTGCGGTGATCCAGGTGTGAAATCCTTGTCTGGGACGGTCTCCATGTGCAATATTCCCATTCCAGCTGTGTGGGGATCCAGCCTCAACTTCCCTGACTTCAAATTAGGGCCGCTCATCTCCTCTGGAAGGGGGTGGATCATAACAGTTCATTGAAATACGGTTAATTTTCACTAATATTAATTAATACTTCCCTAATATTAATTAATATTTCCCTAATATTAATGTAAACTGCTCAGGGATGAAAAGTAGTGTTGTGGTTTCAGTGTGAACCAGACAGAAAACTATTAACTTGGGTTGCCAATTTTAAAAAAAAGGAAATTCTGTAATCAAGAGCAAAGCAGGCTTAAACTTGAAAAGGACAGACTTTTATTAACTAACACAAAAAAGGAAAGAAAAAAAAACAAACTCTTAGAATTAGAATGAAACCCTTCAAACATTCTTCCTCTATTACCAAAATTTCTCCCATTCTCATTAACAACATACAGAAATTGCATTTAGAAACTTTCAGTCAATTTTTCAATTCTAGAATAGTCTTTCTTCAATTCTTCTAGGGATTGGAGCATCTTTTACTCACTATGGAACTAAAAACTGAAAGAAAACAAGACAAAACAAACTTTCCATGATAACAGCCGCCCGGAAAACATTTGTATCATGAAATTCCTCCCATGTTCACAGCTCTTTAATAGCTGTACTTCTGGGCCATAATCGATCCATGGGGTTTATTTTTTAAAGACAAAACTGTTCAACAACAAAAGTTCTCTTCTTTATCTTCTTCTCTAGGACAAAATTTCATTGCTCTGTTTAAATTTCTCAACAGTCACAGTTACTTTAACACTGGCCCTTTCAATACTGTATTCCTTTGCTCAGATTTACAATTTGAACTATTTATCTCCCCACATTCTTTTATGGTTTAAAGGAAATTGTCTCATTATATTATAGTCCATCACCATAGCTTATAAAAGATTTTAATGTAAAAAATAAAACAACTCCTTATCTCTCTTCCACTTAAAGTATCACCTTCAATTTCTGACTGCAAAATATCCTTACGTAATTTCTCTATGTGTCTTCATTCTGTCCTTTCTTTCACTCCGGAGAAGATAGAAGCTTTCGGGTTTCATCTGAATACTTAAGAAGTTCACAAAAGGCAGCAGCCATGCCAAAGCAGTCAGATTTACAAAAACAGGCCGTGCTGGGGCTGCAGAGTTACTCCTGGCCTCAGCCCTGGCTGGATTCTTATGGCTAGAGAGAGAGAGAGTTAGTAGATTCTTCTTTCCACCCCTCGGTCTCATTAGGGTTAAATTAGTCCAGAGTGAACTCTGCTCAGGAAGCCATCCCCGCCCGATCTGCGCGATCTCTCGTGGCTCCGGGACAGCCCTGAGGAGCTCTCTCAACGACCATGCTGCAGGAGAAGGAAACTCGAATTCCATCAGCCAGATAGCAGCGTAGCTCGGCTCTGCGATCCTTTTTCCCCTTTCCCGGTTGGCCCGGCCCGCTCCCCCTCCCCCCCAGGCCCTGAGGGCCGCGTGGAGGGGGAGAAGGGAGCGGCCGGCAGCAGCTGTTACCTGTGTCCCAGCCGGAAACCAAGAGAGAGCTGGTTCCCGCGTTCGTATTTAAAAGGTGAATTCCCAAAGGCGTACCCGCGCTTTCATTGGTTTGATCAAGGGTCAGTAATAGACATTGGCCAATCACGGCCAAACTACTACAAGTAGGAAGCAACCAAGGGCTGGGAATTGTTTGCGGACACTTCCCACTCTCTCCAAGATATTTTGACTCGGGTCTACATTAATTCTTAAAAATCCTGCTTTAGGTGCTTCTGCAATTATTTAAAAGCTCGTTTCAGTCCCAACTAACCGGGATAATTTATGCAGCTAAGCTTGGCTCACTTAGGAGCAGCTTAAAGATGAGTCTTCCAACGCCATCCACTGGATTGGGCGCCGGGATTTCCATTTGCCTGGAGATTTGGAATTGTTTAAAACCCCCGAATCTGAGACCTTCTGGCATTTCCCACTCTCCTGGACAAGCATCCCTAAACATTCCCGGTGTAACGGCTTCTGCCTCCTTCTGCGAGGGGAGAATTCCTGAGATTTCCTCCAAATCCTTGGCTTCAAAAGGAGCGCATCCCTGGAAGGAATTCCCAGCTTTTCTGGGCATGGAGCAGGAGGTCCTGAGCCATCGGCAAATCCAGGCTGGTTATGAGCTCACCACCCCTCTGAGCGATCTCCATCTGATTCCCAGACTTCTTCCCACTTTTGGAATTCTCCACATCCCCCAGTGCCCACACCCACGAGCCATAAATCAGTTTGGTGCCTCCATTTGTTTTCTCTACATCCCAAATTTTCCCGATTGAGGCCAATATCCATTTCTATCCATCCTTTATTAAATATTGAGCAGCCTTTAATCTCCCAAAATTCCCTTCTATGCTCAAGCCTAAATAAAAAATTCCACTTAATCATCGTTCCTCCACATTTTTCCAGGTAACTTTTCCACTTTCTCCATATTCCCGACCAAACGGAGTGAATTATTTTCCATAAAAACCTCAGGCACAGGGGGTCAATCTTGATAAACTTAAAATGTCTTTAGATTTTTCAAGGAGGAAAAAAAACCCCACTCTTTTTCTGCTCTATTTTCTTGAATATTCCCAGAATATTCCCATGAACGGGAATGCTTTCGTGACGTTTTCATTCTTTCCAATAATATATTTTATTATTTTGTGAATATATTTTATTATTTTGTGAAGTTTTTATTATTTTCCCTCAATTTGCAGGATAAATAGATTTATTTATTTTTTTCCCGTGGTTCTCCCTTGCTGGCTCCTGTTGGGATTGTTTTGCTTCCTGCAAAGCTCCGGGCTTTTTCTCTCGGAGTTTTAATCCTCTTTTATAAAGTTTTGGATGTTTTCGCATTCCAGGAGTGGCACCTTTATTTCCTCCGTGGAGAACAAGCCACACTTTCCCTTTTTGGACGCCGCCGGTGCCGACATTGGAATCTCACATTGAGAGAGCAGCCAGGATTTGGGATTTGGAGGAAGGAGCATCAGGTACTGCAAGGGTGAGATTTGTGAGTGGATAAATTCCGCTGAAATTCCGTTTCTTACACCGTGGCAGCAAAAAATTCCTTTTCCAAGTTCAAAATCTCTTCTCTCCTTCAGGATGTTTTTTTCCAGTTTCCTTGGCATTCCTAATTCCACCCTTCCATTCCGAATTCCACCCCTCCATTCCTAATTCCATCTCTCCATCCCTAATTCCATCCCTCCACTCCTAATTACTTCCACTCCTCCATTCCCAATTAATTTCACCCCTCCATTCCTAATTAATTCTACCCCTCCATTCCTAACTCCATCCTTCCATTCC
Organism: Tichodroma muraria; assembly: GCA_013390105.1. Classification (NCBI taxonomy): domain Eukaryota; kingdom Metazoa; phylum Chordata; class Aves; order Passeriformes; family Sittidae; genus Tichodroma; species Tichodroma muraria. The sequence goes on from WAAG01045837.1 coordinate 21,544, forward strand.
TAATTTAACCCCTCCATTCCTAATTAATTCTACCCCTCCATTCCTAATTCCATCTCTCCATTCTTAATTCCATCTCTCCATTCCTAATTCCATCCCTCCACTCCTAATTAATTCCACTCCTCCATTCCCAATTAATTTCACCCCTCCATTCCTAATTAATTCCATCCCTCCATTCCTAATTACCACCCCTCCATTCCTAATTAATTCTACCCCTCCATTCCTAATTCCATCTCTCCGTTCTTAATTCCATCTCTCCATCCCTAATTCCATCCCTCCACTCCTAATTAATTCCACTCCTCCATTCCCAATTAATTTCACCCCTCCATTCCTAATTAATTCCACCCCTCCATTTCTAATTCCACCCCTCCATTCCCAATTAATTCAGCCCCTCCATTCCTAATTCCACCCACACCAACCCTGTGCAAACCTCGTTAAACTTCTGCCTTAACTCGGGCGTTCCATCCTTCCTTCCGGAAAGAAATTTCCTGGATATCCTTTTGCATTCATCCCAAAAGACTGGTGAGTTTCCCTAAAAATACTATAGCACCACGAGAATGGATGATGGAATTCAGGTGTCAGGCCTAAACACGGAAAAAATCACGGAATTGTTGAGGCTGGAAAAGCCGTTTTTGGGTCCAATCACCCAGCGCTGCCAAGGCCACCACAAAGTCCCCAAGTGCCACATCCAGATGGATTTTCAACCCTGCCAGGGATGGGGATTCCACCACTGCCCTCAGGCCGGACAACCCGTTTGACGGAGAAATTTTTCCCAATATCCAACCTAAACACACCCCAGCGCTTGGAACTGGGGAATTTTTAATGTCCTTTCCATCCCTTTCCGGGAGAATATTCCCTGAAATCCAAACCTCTCGGAGCACAGCCTGGCTGCCTCCAGGGGAGTCTCAGGGTGGCTGTGCCCAGGAATTGGGATTGAGGAACGGAATGGGAACGTGATTGCCGTGGAATCATGGAACCATGGACTCTCCCGAGATGGAAGGACCCTCACGGATAATCCAGTCCCAATCCCGCACAGACAGCCCAGCAATCCCACCCTGAGGGCGTTGTCCGAATGTTCCCGGAGCTCTGGCAGCCTTGGGAATGCGCTCATTCCCTGGGGAATCCCTTCCAGTCCCACCCTCTCCCAGCCGCCAGGGACTAAATGTAATCCAAACCCTTCTCCGGCACGTTTTGCTTCCTTAGAACAAGAAATCGGGAAGGATATTCCCGAAGTCGGGCCTCCGTCCGTAAAAACTCCTGAAGGTTACCCTGATTTAAAGAAAAAAAAAATTGAAATAAATACATAAATTGAAAAAATAATTAAATAAATAAAATAAATTAAAAAATAATAAAAAAATGGCAAAACCAGGACAAAAGCAGAAAGAAAATTTCCTTCGATTCTGGCAGAGGGAAAGGAGACAAAACAGTGGAAAATGAGAGAATTTCCATTCCAGTGGACACGTGGGTGGCGCGGGGCGGGAGGTTCCGAAATCCTTTCCAGACAGCGGAACTCATCCTCTGTTTATTTGGTTTTCCCTTTTATCTTGGTTCCATGAAACCTTTCCAAGCACGTGTGAGAGCATCAGCACTCCCGCAGAAATCCCCGGGATCACACGTTCCCAGACAAGCAAGGGTCGGAGCACCTGGAACACTCGGCATTCCGAACGGAGCAGGGACGGCAAAGCAAACGCTAAATAAACAGGATTCCCCCCTCGTTTTTTTTAAAAAAAAAAAAGGGTTGGAATATTTGTTTCACTTTGCTCTTTTCCTGGAAAATTCCAACTCTCAGAATCCGAGGAAAACCTCAGATTTCTTCGGGAGCCAGAAGCGTATTCCCAGCTGGTGCAACCGCCCAGGAAGTTTTGGGAATGCTGCCACCAAAACCCAAAATCCTGGAATTTCGCTGCTAAAAATTCTGATGGTTTTAAAGACAATCTTAAGAGTTCTGAAGAGAGGGATAAACCAATGGAATTCCAGGACACGGAGAAGTGGGATTGGAGATTTTCAGCAAACACAGCGTGGTTCTTCTCCTTGAGGGAATGAAGGAATGGGAGGGATGGGAAGGAGCAGAACCTCCAGATTCCACCAGCGTGTCCAGGGAAGGGAACGGAGCTGGGAAGCACCTGGAGAATTCCTGAGGAAGCTGGGAATGTTCTTCCTGAAGAAGAGAAGGCTTCAAAAAAGCTCAGAGTCCCTCGCAGGGCCTGGAGGGGCTCCAGGAGAGCTGGAGAGGGACTGGGACAAGGGATGGAGGGACAGGACACAGGGAATGGCTCTGAGCTGAAAGAAGTAGATTTAGGTGGGATATTGGGAAGGAATTCCTGGCTCTGAGGGTGGGGGAGGGACTGGGCTGGAATTCCCAGAGCACCTGTGGCTGCCCCTGGATCCCTGGAAGTGCCCAAGGCCAGGCTGGATCCCCCTGGGATAGCGGGAGGTGTCTCAGCCCGAGGCAGGAGGTGGGAACGGATGGGATTTAAGGTCTTTTCCAACCCAAACCATTCCAGGATTCCCTGAGCAGATTAAAGTCTCCTCTGGCTGCCCCTGATTTTATAATCAGATGAAATCTCAAGTATTGGTGGTTTGGGACATAACCAGCCTTTTACCCCCTCACCAAAGGCTCCCTGAGGTATCCATGAGGAATTCCAAGGAAACACTGGCAGCGCTGCTGGTACTCACCAAATGACGGACCCGAGGAGGAGCCGGATCTTTTCCACCCTCAGCCAAAATTCTGGATGGCTGCACGGATTTTAGCAAATTGTTTGTGCCAAGGAATGTTCCCGGCCACTCAGCTCCAACTCAGTCCTAGTAAACTGTGAGAACAATCCGTGGCACCGCTCTCCTCCTGGTCAACAACCACCTCCACAAAGCATTCCTGGAAAATCTTTGGGAATTTGTTGCTCCTGCCTCCAGGGGATTCAGGCTTGCGTACAAGCAAAGAAAACAATGGATTGACTGGGATGTAGCATTTTCATTGCATTAAATTTAATTAAAGGGTGGGGCTTTCTGCCTGCTCCATTAATCTGATTAAAGCAGGCTGGAATTTTGGGAATAGGGGCCAGTGCAGGTGTGAGCGTGCGATGCCGACATTGGAATGGGGTGAGGAAAACATCCCCTTTCCTGTCAGGATATTGCTGCCAAACCTTTCTGGTCACGGCAGCTCCGAAAGCCAAACAAGGCCTGAAAACTGCAATAAAGATGGAAAAATCCTTTGGGATGAAGGGTAAGATTAAAAAAAAAAAAAAAA
>WAAG01045838.1:0-39494 GCA_013390105.1 Tichodroma muraria
CCCACAAAAACCCAAATAAAATCCCCCACCATTCCATTGCAAAAGATAATTTCTAAAGCTCCACGTGATCATCAACAGTTTACTTCCCATCCTTTCTGAACACTCAGTGTCAGATGTAAAGTGCTTTTGCTTTGTCTACTATCCAGTAAAAAGCAGAATTATTTATTATCATTAGTCACCCAGCAGAGATGCTTTGAGAGACTTTATTCTGTTGATAGAAACCAATTTGTTGTAAAGAAGGCAAATCTGGGTCCTTGAAGTTCACTGAGAAAGTTAAATAAGCATCTATCTCACTACCTGGTGTATTTACAAAATGAGTTCATTAATCTATCACATATAATTAGTCTTTTTTGTGACCACATAAAGGAAACGGGATAGCAAGAGCTGGAATTTATACCTGAAGCTTGATAATAAGCTGGTAGTTGCTTTGCCTTCACAGGAGTTTCTGGAAAGCTCACAATAGCAGTCCTCCTCCTTAAGAAGGCAGTAAAACTGCTGGGGCTGGCCCTAAGAAATAATTCTCATGCTAAATCTAGTTGAGAGCAGGCCAAACTACTTGTATGTTTTGGGATGGCAGTAGGTGAATTTCCATGAGTACATGGACTGGAGAGCCTACTTCCCAGGAATGGCATCTGAGTCCCAGGAAAGCTGAAGAGATAGGAGCCTGCAGACTGGAGCAGGTGTCAGATCCCTGAACAAATGCTCCTACTCCTGGGGGCTCAAATACTCAGGTTCAGGCCAGCTTGGACAGGTACAGTACATCTCCTCATCAACAGGTTCTGCTAGGTGCTGAGCTCAATATTGTCTCCTTCCCACAGCAAGCAAGTTTGCACAGCGTGAGTTTCTCTCTGCCAGTCCTTCATTCTGGGCACATCAAATTAAAAAAGGTGAAAAGCCATACCAAGAACAAAGACCAAGCTGTAATTGAAAAACTGACAACTTCCAAAATCAGATGTGACTGTGACCCAAATCAGGAGGGGAAGAAACAGTAATTCATCCTGGCACGCTAATTAATTATCACACAGATTGTTTATTGATTTTCTTGTGTTCACTGATACCTTATGAAGTACATTCATTTCATCCAAACTTCTCATAGAATGGCAGATGCTGACAGCTCAAAAGCAGATACAAATTCACAGGTAGGTCAGGTGTCCCCTTCTAGAGAAGGGCAAGGCCAGGGCAAATCCATTCATCCACAGCACCAAATCTCAGCATCAAGAGACTCATCTCCAGTCCCACTCATAAAAGCTAAATTCTTCAGTAATGATCTCCCAGTGAAGCAAACCAGCCCTTGCCAATAAAAGTAGTCAGATTGCCAAGGTCATAACCAAACCACTTCAGCTACTTGAAGGCTTCCTGCACTGGGCAATAGCCTGAGTTCCCAGAGAAATTATCTAGTAGGAAATTTTCTAATTATAGAATTAATTACTGCCACAGAATAAACAGCAGAGGCACGTCAGGCTGAAAATAATGATTTCTACAATTAGCTCTTTCACATCAAATAAACACCTACAGCTATTCTTGAACTGGGAATTAGTAAGATTAGGAGAGGTCCCACTCTCATCACCTCTGGAATACCCCGCCACTACAGCAACGTAAGGAAAGCAGCTTATATGTTCTCTTTAAAACAGTATGAACATATTCCACTTAAGTTGTGGATTTTCTTTGGAATTTTCTGGGTACTAAGCATGCATCCTCACTAAAAAGGTTTTAGTCTCCTTTGTTGTGTTTTGATTGGTTAAAAAAAACCTGTTTGCAATGCATGATCACAGACAAACTGACTGTTCTCCTGACGTGCTTGCAGCAGATGTGTCACAGAGATCAAGGAAAATTCCTGTGGACAGCAACTTGGTTGCTTGTGCACAAGCAAATAGTGACAGCCTCATTTCCAGCTCTTTGCACAGTCAGTACAATCATCATCATTGCAGTGATAAAAGCAGCCTCTGAAGATGTTTCTGTCTAGTAAAAGACCTGTTGAAGAGGGAGTGTGAACAACCTCAGAAGGGGACTAGCATACGAAAAAGTCTAATTTTGTGGTTCAAAAACAAACATAAGTGAGCCAGCTAAAGCATCTACAAAGTTAATAGCTTTGAGCATGGACCTGCTTAGTGGAATCAGCAACAATTCAACACAATGTTAACAGAACCCAAAATCAGGATTAACCCCTGGTATGTCATCATACCTTCAAAACTGCCAGCAACCCACGCCACGCTTACCTCCCTCCAGATTTCCCCCAGGGACAGGAGAGCTGTGTCTGGCAGAGACTGTCAGGTCTGTCCCAAGGCACAGGCACGTACTTGGGAACAGTGGCTTGGTGCACTTAATGATGGATATTTGGATCAAACCAGTAGGTCTGCTTGTGAAAAGTAATGGAAATTAGAGTGTGCTTTCCCTGGTCTAGAAGAAAACACAAGTAATCTACTTAAATGAAAATCAATTTTGGATGTTCCTTTATTACACTTTATGGTCTGTGAAGATCCTTTCTTTTCATGCTGTCATGTGAATGGTATGCAATTCCCACGCAGGCAATGGATATTCCTTTAGAAAAGTAGTGAAGGTCTTAACTTTTTAATACAAATTATTCCTCAGGAATCCTTAGCTGCTATTCAAGCAGTTTAATTCAAAGAGTTATATCTCTCATTCAGGAAACTTTAACTGACACTAATCAGACCCAGCTATTTTTATTATTAATGTACAACAATACTAATCTGGTGTGACTAGCATCTTTAGTCAGAGTATTAAGGCCTTCCACTCCCTAAAGTGCTATTTAGTAATAAAAAATTAACAGTTTTGCATAATCTACTTATGTGTGCCGCAACTACTAAAGATTAGCTGCAGCATTTTCTCCCCTTTTCTGAGCCTCAGCACAGACATACATATCCTAAAAATTAACTGATGCATGTTTCTGAGCTGATGGGAATGTTGGTCACAGATGCAGCAGGAATTACATGGAAACACACAGTCCCTGTAATGACTTACACACATGCCTCAGAGTTACAGTGATAAAAGACCAGGCAATTTTCATTCCACTTTATATTTCAAAATATTCAACGAGGCCTGCACGTGGCAGCTCTGGTTCTTTTAAACCCTACTGGCTTCACATCCCCTCCCATAGGTCAGGCTGCACAAACACAGGACCTGGCCTCAGTCTACATGGGTTTAAGCACAGGAGGCAGCCAGCCCAGAGGTAGGTGTTCACACAGAAGGCTGATGTATCAATACACTGAATTAACATAGGTACATATTTTAGCAGTGACCAAAGTGCTACAAGCGGTGAACTTTAAAGAGTCACACAATGCAAACTGCAGTCTAAGCACAGTCAAGAGCCCAACCACAAAAACCCATGGAAACAGGTAGTGGAATACCTTTCCTCATCTTGACTGGATGTTGTTGCTGAAGCATAACCAGAGTCCTGTGGTATCACCCTCTCTTAATCAGAAACAGGGCACAGAAAACCAAGCCCCTAGTCAAAGGCAGGATGAAGGGAACAGCTCCTGTGATGTCTACAGGAATTAGGCGGCTTTTTTAGTAAGCTGTTCTCCCCTTACAAGATGCACTGACGCGTCTTTTCGTTCCTGATCCCTCTCCAACAGAGCTCAGAGCCGCCCAGCCCCTCTGAGCCCCGGCACAAAGCAGTCCCTGCAGCTCCTGGAAACCAGCTGAACTCACAGGCAAAGGCTCCACGGACCAGACATCAGTCTCTGACATACGGCCTCACCTCAAATGAACTACATCCACACCTGTGCTAACAAGTTATTTAGAAATCTCCTGGAAACAGTTTTTCAAGTCTCAACTTTTTCAAGTCTCTTTCCAGATCTTCACTTCAGTCAAGTGCATCCCCTCATGCCTGAAATTTAAGAGGAGCCTCCCTCATTCCCGTAGTCCTGTCCACAGGCTCACTGTGGGCAGCACGGCACAGTTGGTGGGCTGACTAGGCTGGTGCAGAACTCTCCTCCCTGGAGCATTCCAGAAGAAATCATCAATTTGCAAAATCACTCTTTCCTCCAGAAAGAGGCAAAACAAAACAGAAAAACCTTGTGATAACAGCTTTCCTGTAACAGCAGAGACACTGGAGCAGGGTCAGGGCCAGCCAGTGCCTCAAGCAGCAGCTGAGGGAGGCTGCGAGCTACTGGTTCCCCAGAGGGGAAAATGAAGATCCCAGACTCAGCAATCAGCTCGTAGGAGCTTTCATGCAGCAGATTAGCCAACTCGCAAATTCTTTTCCTCTTTACTGGAACCAATTTTTGCCTGGAAATCTTTCCGTCTTAAGTTTTAAGGGCTTCCCCACTCCCACAATTAATTTCAGATTTTACTTTTAAGCTTTTTGTCCAGCTTTGAAATCGGTTTCATTAATGCAGAGTGTCTCAGAGAAAAGAGCTTCTGAGCTAAAACTGAACAAGATTTCAGGTCACTGCATTAATATTGATAGCTTTAAGACACTAACTGTGCATCAGGTACAGGATAGGATATTCTTCTGTGCAGGCAATACAATTTAATACTATGTCATTACCACAAAATCTATTTCAAGTTTATAGGAAAACACTAATTAATTTCGTCCAAAGAGGCAAGAGATTTCTATGTCTAAAGCACACAGGAACAGTGACTCACATTGCCAAGTGCCAGGCAGCTGCTGCAGACCCAAGCTGGCACCTCCTGGAACTGGCATCTCCGGCCAGGTGTTAGAGCTCCATGCAAAGTTGTGCCTTCCCTTCTACAAGCAGGGCATTCTGGTTAGCTCTTAGCAAATTGGGGTGTAAGGCCAGGCATGCTACATAGCCACAAGCAGTTTTCTCATTGTAATTCAGCTCTGGCTTCTATTTCTCCAGGATGGAGGAAGGGTTTTACTAATCCCAGTTGTCCCCCGTGGTCCCCATGTGACACCTGCTGAACTCTGCAAACTACAGTCTGCTACAAGATGAAAAAAATTGATGCTGCCCTACACTAACAAGTCAGGCTGTAAAGTGTCATGTCAGAAACAGTGAATGATAACTACATTCCTACCTTGCACCTTATAAAGTTAAGGTCAACAGCAGTCCAAACCCTGACCGGGCTCCGAAGCCTCCTGTCACCTGAGCTCCCCCGGTAAAGTCCTCTGTGCACAGCTTTGGCATCCTGTGTAAATGGAGCATGGCATTTCATCTCACATCAAGAGGGACTGAGGAGAAAACACTGACTTTATGAGCAGAAAGCTTCCTGTGTTAATAAGATACAGCATTTGAAACACTGGCACTTTTTAAAATCATATTCTTTCTTTATTAATTTTGGCTAATACAGTGTGACAGTCTCTAATATGATCAGGCTCTCATACCCTACTGGTGATGACTAACACTAATTCAGTCTGATTCTTATGTGATAGGATAGGTGGAAAATTGATCACGTGGTAGAAGAGCAAAGTGTTTTCTGGTAGACTTTTCAAGGACCAGATTCAGGTCTACTAGTGGTTTTCAAATAATCAGATAATACCTCCACAAATAAATTAATACATATTCTCATGTATCTTGATGTGTAAACACCTCTATTTTTTGGGGTTTTTTTTCTTGTTTTTTTCTTTTCTTGATAAATACATAAAGATCCTTTAATAACTTTTTATAAGGCAGCTTTATTAATTAGAAATTATTTTCCTAATTCTTCCCAGTTCTTTTCAAGCACCAGAATGCAATATATTGCAGTAAGTGCTAGTAATGTATACAACAAACAAGCTGCCTCTCTCTCTCTCTCTCTCTCTCTCCCCCCTCTTGGTATTTCAGTGCTTACATATTCATGCTATTTTTCTTAACCACAACTCTACATCTTGGGTGCAGGTTCAATAAGCTCTCCAACTTGAGCTCACATGTTCAGAGCTCCTGCTCTCCAGGCACAGCTCACCACCCACATAAGCACAAGCTACATTCTTATTCCTAGATGTATCTTCAAAGTTGTTTAAAAGAAATTAATCTTACCCTGTTGACAGAGCTTGCATCAATCATTATTTACCACTTTGCCAACATCTAATCCTTCTACCAACTTAATCAGAAGAATTTTTTATTTTACTTCACTGAAAAACAAGTGTGGCAGGACCAGCACGGTTTCTGCTTGCTATTCCCCATTAACTTTTGGTCCTTTGAGAAAAGCACAACATTAGTACTTTTTTGATCTCTAATCATTTCACATAGCTTGTGATCTGAGACATAATCCTCTATTACTCTAAAGAATATACTTGTAAGAACTTTTAATTTGAACTTTGCAAATTAACCACAGCAAAGAATCATTCACGCAGGACATCACATCAGCAAAGATGTCACATTAAATTAGTGACTATATGGATCAATGTGTTTTCATTGAGCAGGATCTCTTGTGAAAGTATTGATGTAATATTATCAATCCTGGAAGCACACAGACCACCAGATTCACAAGCATAGGTATAGATTGCTGCTATTTCTAACCCTATCAAAACAATTATCTGTCATGCAAATTACTTATGGAGATAAAAAGCATGATCATAATAGCAATATCCTCCTAGTCCTTTTTGTTTTGTTTTATATTATAGCAAAGAGATAGGAAAAAAACCTAGTACTAGTTATTCCCTAACTTGTTCACAACCTGGGAAGACAGCAAACACTAAATAGAAATGCAGCTAATGTTACAAAAGTGTCAGGACCCTCCACTTCTGCAGATTACACAATGCTATTTGATTTTTGCCTGAATATAGCCCTTGCTACATGAACAGAATCACTGTTTAGAAATCAACTGGACAAAACTTACATTGACCATAATGAGCTTTGGCTCAAATCCTGTGTTGATCTGCTTTAACCCACAATGAAATTGAGAAACACAAAGAACTCTTGTAGCTGCCCATGTAACACTGAAGTTGGATTCAAAGCCTGAAGTTCAACTGCTAAAGCCAATGTATGCCTGAGTGCTGCAGAGATCTCCTTGTTGGTGCAAACACTGACAAGCTCTTTTTGAAAAGACCTAAGTGATTTCTGCCATAGATGAAAACGAACAAAGACCAGATAATACACATTTAGGAATGCTGGGAATCACAGCCACATTTGCATCCCTCTTCAGGAAACAAAATTATACATCAATTGTGTTTACTTATGAAATATATAAATCTCTGGCTAACAGCGCAGAAAAAGATCTTTTCACTTGCTTGCCAGACACCCAGATGCATGGCCAGGGCAATTTGTGGCAATTAGCCAGGAATACTGTTCACATGGTCCTCTGCCTTTATCTATTTAACTGTAATCCTATTCTAAAATCTGACAGGCCATCACTCACCATGGTCAGCTTTACATTGAACATTAATTTACATTAATGCCGTCATTTGAATTGATTTAATTCCACCTTATTCTTTCCCCCCAACGGACAGGGGCTTCCCATTTGTCCCCACATCTTAGCCTTACAGGCTATGCCTTTTAAACATTCTTCCATGAATTGAACTAATTGTGACCCATGAGAGAAGAAAAGAGTAGTTTTACATGACTGATCGGGCAGGGGATGGAAGCCAGCAAAACAGAACTACTGGCTTTCCTATGAGAGCACACAATCACAGGCTGGTTTGGGCTAGAAGGCACTTTTACAGGTCATCTAGTCTGACTTCCCTGCAGTGGGCAGGGACATCTTCAATGACATCAGGTTGCTCAGAGCCCTGTGCAAGCTGACCCTGAAGTGCCACACAGATGCTACACAGCTGGAAAACTGAATGCATAGCCATGCTCCTCTAGAGGATGAGGCTGCAACTTAACATAAAGAGCATCAGAATATGCAACTCTGAGGATGCAGGGAAGAAAAAGTAGTACAGAAAATGAAGCAGCATAAGAAAGAAGCACATATATCTGGATTTCAAGGATCAAACTATCTCCAGGTCCCCTGCTATGAAATAAGAAATCTCACAGAAATACCAGATGCTGAAATTTCCTAAATCAACTACAAAAAGCCAAGTTACACACTTTTTCAGGAGATCCTTTCCATAACACAGCCGGGAACCAAACAGTTCTGTGCACTAGTCTTCTGGGACTTTCTACTCCCTCCTGAAAAGTTAATTGCAGAAGTGAATTGGTTTTTAAGGTAAAAAGCCTCTCATCCATATGTGCACAACATAGGAGGCCAGGTAAGAAACCTCATCCAGCATGACTACCTGTGACAGCCCAAGGAAGTAAAAGAAATGGTATTAACCTGTAGGGAAAAAATGCCTTTAAATAGGCACTAAGCATAAAAGTCTACGTAAGAAAAGAGCTGAGACTGGACGTGTTCTTTCACCATAAAATAATGCTAAAATATTGAATGTTCTAAAAAGGAACAAGAAGTTTTATCTCTTGAGTTGAATGTAATGACACATTAGTACCTTAAACTCCTGCTCTGAGAAACAGTTTTATCACCCTCTCAATAAAAGCAATCAGAGAAAGACACAGTTTTTTGGAATTGTGCAGTTCTGCTTTATTGTAATTTTCATTTGTCAACTCTAATTAGTGGGCTCACTGAGTATCTCTTGATAGTCTCCAACTTTTAATCTCTTTTCAAAGAATGTTCCAGAGGCTGAAGACGTCCCTTTAAAGGGCAGCTACAGAGAAGCATGCCCAGCTTCAGAAGATGAATGTTTTTTTCACACTTCAGTGGGGAACTTCAGACACAATTAAAAGAGGACAGACTACCATGAGATCCTGGATATGGGTTACACCAGGTCAAGCAGCTTGAAACAGGCACAGGTTGAAATGTGAAAGATTTCAGAACAGACTTTTGAAGCCTCAAACAAGCACAACACAACCAGAGCCCCTGAATGGCAGAAAGCTGCTCCTGTGAGCACAAAGTAAATCTCCTGGAAATAAAAACATGTTTTGTGACAGTTAAGACAAAGGCTCCAAGACAAACAGATCCAAAATCAGTGATAGCTTTCACATTTTGGGGTAGTTTTGTCTTCTTGCTGTCTATTTTTACTAATGACTTCATTGAGCCAAGCTGAAGGTAGTGAGCAAAGCCCACTTCTTCAGATTATCATGAACTGAAGAACTAAGATGTGGAACTAAGGATCTAATTTCCCGAATCTTATGAGCCTGGAAAAATGAAATCATCCATAAAAATAGGTAGATTTGCCTTTCATGGCATTTCTGGAAGGCCCATAATTTGCTTAAAAGAAGATCATATTTCTAGTAAGACCTGTTGAAACAAGCTGGGAGATGAGCAACGGAAAGCAAGTCAGCATGTGAATTCCTGACGGCTCAGAAATCTTTACACAGAGTTCAGCTGGTTGTGCCCTTTTATACTCCACAGGCAGCCAAGGTCAAACTGCACAGGCCTTGGGCCACCTCTGGCTGATGGCTCCTGACAGAGCAGGTTTCAAGCATTCTGCTGCTGGCTCTGAGGGACACAGCAGTCCCTGTTTCTCACTCTTTGGAATTATTTCTGTATGCATGAGCACTCAACTGCATATTAAGGCCCTGGTGCTCAGCTCTCTCTTACAAAGATGTATTTCAATGCTGTCCCAGCCACTTGGCAGGTTCCTGCTGGGGCAAAAGGGCTCTGGATGAGGTTCCATTGGAGAGGGGATATCCCTGCACACCAACCGGGCAGGGCGCTGCTAGAGCTGGAGCCAGGAAGCCTCAATGGGTGAAGAACTATTTTGCCTTTGAAAACTGACTTTAAAGTCTCCTGGCAGTGCCACCTGGCAGCCAGTGCCAGCAGAACAACCTCAAAAAAGCCCATTAAGATCACCTCCCAGAGTCTGTCAGCCCTCAGGCATCTACAGCAGGTGGTTTTCAGAGTTCACAGAATAAAGTGCAACAGATTTCCTAAAACATATTTACAGCTGGTGGTTTCACTGTTCTAAAAACAGCATTTTCAGTCATCACCACCAAGATCATAATCCCTTTAAAAGATCAATAAAATATTTATTTCCTTAAGTTAATATATGTTCTGTGCAAACTTCCACTACTTCATTTCCAAGAGCTCTGTGTGAATATTCATATCTGAACTATACAGACATAACTTTATTTACTGTAGAAAAGTAAATTAATACTGATTTATTTAAACACTTTACCAAAGTGGCAGTTTAGATTAATCAAATACTGAAATAATTGGGTTATGTTTGATTTTAAACTCTGAAAACCCAACCCTAAGATTTATCAAGGGCTGAATTTAGCAAAGTTCTCATCATTAAAAATTGATATTATATAGTGGGGCTACACTGGCTTCCCTGGCACATTGCCAAGCAACAGACCTTTTAAAAGCTTAATTGTTCATGACTGTGTGAAGTCATGCCCAAGCGCTCTGCACAGTGGTCATCAGCTCCCAAACACCAAGTCAAGTAGTGCCAAAAGCACCAGGAGGGAAATATTTTCCTGTTGCCGAGTGAGGGAAAGGCACTGCTCCCACATGGTCCAAACCTGCCTGCACCCGAGGGTGAGTGCTCTGCCCTCCCTGCTCCTTCCCTTCCTAGCCCCAAAGGTGAATTCCTTCCTGATGGGGAGAAGAAAAGGGGCAGCCAAATTTCTGTAGTGAAGTGCCTGCAGAGAGCTGTGGAGAGCCCCCTTGAACTCTGAGCAGCCTTCCCAGTGCCTGTGCTTTGACCAGCCCTGACTGCTCTGGATACAGCAAGGCGAGGGATGCTCCCGCTGCCTCGCTCAGGAAAATTTGCAAAGTCAACTATTGAACTATTCCAAGCTCAGGCATCTCAGCCGCACTGGAACAGGGCAAGCAACACTTCTCAACTAACAATACTGCTACCGAAATTTATGTATTTTTTACAATTTGATTTCTGTTTTCCAAATCAGAGAATGCAGAGGAATTCAGCTCAGTGCCATGCCCTGGCTCTACTGCTGTAGGTTCTCTTCCCTGTTGCCTTACAGCTCCATGCCCATGGAGACATACCTCCATCAGAGATATTTCTCAGCCCAAATCCATTATGCTTATCAGGGCTCTGAGTGACATCCCTATGGTCTTGCTGAGGGACACCAAGTCAGGATTTACTCCTACTCCTCCAAAGCAGCTGAGGAGGTAGTTTGCACTACTCATATACGGCACCTGTGGCATGACTTTGTGGTCTCTCTCTCTCAGCCCTCTTCTTTGCCTCTACAAAACACACTCCAAGGGTGAGGACTGAATAATAATCCTCCAGTCTGTGACCCGAGGGAAAAAACGTGTGCAGAGTCTGCAGTAGAAACACGAGAAGCTGACAAATTCAAATAAACAAAAGCCCTTGCAAGGAAGGGTTGATACAAATACACTCACACTTAATTATTTTTAAAATCTTTTCTCAGGAATGTAGGAACAAGAAAGCAGTGACAGCTGGAGGAAAACCACTACATCTAACCAAACATTTAAAATTATCTTCTGGAAAGAAATCTGCCCCATTTAACAGAATTTTGTTCATGTTACAAAAATCCTCTTGACAGAAGCAACCAAAATAGAAGACATCTAAAACAGCTGAAATCCTTGTGAGAGCTTGTCAGTGTTCTTCACCAACAAATTATCAGAATATTTGTGTTTGTACAGGGAGGTAAGTTCCTACACCTAAATAAGCAAATTATTGCAGAACACACATTTGAAGTGGTACACTGTCCAAACATCATTTTCCCCAGAATTTCAACGTCTTCCGTAAGTGAAACCTTCAAAAAGTATTAGCAAAGACATGTGGAAATTAAAGAATGCACACTGTCTCAGCTGAAGCTGAAGACATCAGTTCTCAAGACCAATTCAAACCGAAACACTCCCTCCCAACCATGCCCTCTAAGCAGGAGCTTAGAGCCTCAGCAAACACGCAGCTGACAGCCCCAGGGGGGAAGTCGCCCTGTCTGGAGCTGCTCGGGAAGCTTTGGCACCCTGCACCGAGCTGGGCAGGGCTCAGCTCCACGCACAGGCTCCTGCTGCCCGCCCGCAGGTCCCCGGCTCAGGACTCTGCCAGGCCTGCAGGGGTGGGACACGGACTGGCACAGCCTCCTCGCTTCCAGAAATGCAGTCCTGAAGCAGGAGCTGGATTCAGAGCACCGTGTTTAACAGATTTTGACATATCTATCCCCCATTAACTCAGCTGATGAACTTCTAACCCCTCCGTATATTTGATCTTCATAACACGCAGTGGCAATGAGCACCACAACTTAACTTCATTCTCGTCTGAAACGTACTGCTTATTTTAAATCTGCTGTCTCAGTCCTCACCAAGTGCCTTCTGGGTTTTTTATAATGAGGAACAATAAATATTTGCTCTCTATTCACCTTCTCAAATCAGTTATTTCTAGTGTCAAAGTTACTAGATCTAGGACAAAAATTTAAAGCAAATAATATTTACACTTTTTAGCTTATGAACTACAGTCTGCATGCTCATGACAGTGAAGCTAATGAGAATTTTGCTTGAGGAACTATGGATAAGACTACCAGATTTCTTTGCAGAATCAGTTTTGCTTTACTAAAACTTCATTTTAATGGAAAAGCCACATAAGTCTTGGGGACATTGTTAGATTGTGACCTGAAGTCCATGATTTTTGCCTATCTTTAATTAATAGTAATTAGCTTTCCTCTTGCAATATTGGTTATACACTCTATGTTCTTAAAGCTGTCAGAGTTGTCTCAGGGTACTACAAGTTTTATTAATCGATGCTACAACAAAACAAGATTCCAACTATTCATTTTCAAATCACGATAATAACACAAACATGCAAAATACTTGCTTAAAATATGTTCGAGTCAATCTGCAAATTACCTGAAGACAAAAGTTGAAGATTATTGAAGTGGTTTTTAAATTTCATACTAAAGATGTAATGGATTTTTATAATAGTAGTTTACTTCTGGTAATTTTCCTACAGTTTAGGTAACCTACTTCTCAAAGGGCTACTTGTACCCACAAACACAATGAGCCACCTTCAGCTAATATTGGAAAAAATACTTACAACTCTACATATAAAAGGCTGATTTCTTTCTCCACAAAGATTTATTAAATGAACCTAAATTTACACAAATTTCTCCCTTTATTCCATGAAACCCAGCCCAAAGGTGTGACACCTCTTAGGACATCCCATTTGTGGAGATTTTCATTATTGCTTTTAGCAATACAACCTTGTAATTTACCCGAATGCATCAGTCTCCCACCTGAGTAACCTGGCAGTGGTCCCTCCCCAGCACATTCCGGGCATTTTGTGCTGGATTATCCTAAAGAAATCGGGGCTTTTGCACTGGACTACCCTAACATGAGGGTTTTGCACACACCCTCTGGGTCAAGGTGAATTTCAGCACAGGTGGTTATCCTGACAGTTCACATTAAAGACATACTATTGACCTCAGCAATGCTCATCTCTCTGCAGGAACCTTGCCTATTAACGCAGGAACTAAAATGAAGAAGAGGAGAAATAAAAGACTTTTGAAATCCATGTCTCATCGTAAACATGAATAGATTTCAGGAGCTTTTAAAGGGTGCAACTATTAAAGATCAGTTCTAACAGCTTCAAACAATCCACCATAATGCATTTCACAAAACCCTTTCAAGACCTTTTTGAAGTTCTGCTCTTGCACTGTTACAGCCTCTGTTATATTGTTGCTCTGGGAGCAGTGGAAGCTCGGTAGGTGGATTTTTGACATAAGGTCAGAAACTCTTTATGACCAACTATAGAGACGGTTCAAAAGCAAGTAAAATAACCTTCTTTGAAGGTAGTTACCAATGGTGCTCTGCCCAGACAGACTGGATGTACTCAGTGTGCTCTGCAGGAGACAGTTTTATTACCCAATTCATTCTCACACACAACTTCCCCCAAAAAACAAAACAAAACAAAGATCAAACAGAGAAAACAGGATGGTACGTTCTCCAAAATGTCTCTGCATATCAGAGGATGGTCCTGGCCCCACAGCCATGAGGGCCTGAACCATGTGTGCATCTCCATGCCCTCTCCTCCTATCTACTGTGATGAGTCCCAAGCTCCCTCTTCTACCACCCCAGCAGTGTCAGCAGCCACATTTTGGCTTCAAGCACTAGGACACTGGCAGCTGTGGATGAAGAAGAGGAGGAGCAAGGGATGGACCAAGCCCAGGGCTCACAGCTGAGTACACAGCTCAGAGATAAAACACCATATGGGGGTCAATGGCTTGATTATACGCCAGAAGCTCTCTCAATCCACTGTGCATCTTTGGACAAATGACTTTGCATCTCCACATTTATTTCCCAACATTTTCCCTCTCCAGGAGACACTGAGCACTGATGACTGACTAATGAACACTGCAATGCATTAACTTAGAGTATGAATAGGAAAGTGTATCCTTGCAAATCACTCCTTTTCTCCTGGAAGCATGAAATTACAGGAACAAGAAATTCTTTCCTGAAATATCTCTGCACTCTGTTTGCTTTAATGATTCAATCTTTTGACCACCTTATGGTCCTCCAAATAAAATAAAAATTAATGACCTCAAACAAAGTGCTGTGGTTTGTGCTGAGATTCAAAATTATTTTAGCTGTTAGAAAGAAGGGAATCCCTCTCTAGAAGGGGGTTTGCCTTAAAAAAAAATGCTGACAGCACATCAATGATACTAACAGAAATAACTGTGTTCAAATTGACAGTTTATGAGGATTATGGAAATACACTGTATCCGTTAGCTCCTTCTCATTTTATAGACCATTTCCTACTCAAGTAGATTCTGAAGCGCCATGATACCTCCAAGCTGGGTTCTTAACAGCATTGGAAGTCAAAGATAGCACCAGAATATGAGCAGGTATAGACATGTCACCTGGTTCTGGTACTAAAACAGCAAGAACATTTACTGCATTCATTCTTCAAAGTTTCTTTATTTCTTTAGCTCATCTTAAACTCTTAGCTCTGCTGGAAAGCACACTAACACTACTGGATCAGTTTTGAGACAAATTTAAGAGAAGACACTCTGCAATGAGTAGTCTCCTCTAAAGGGTTTCAACAATCCCCCTCCACCAATAGACAGTGAATACTAAGAGAAGAAAGTGGGGGAAAAAAACCACCAACCCAATGGTTTATTAACAACAGAATGCCCACAAGGCAAGGAAGAAAAATGAATAACTGCTCAACACCGAACTATCAGAACTCACCCATCACACACACACACACAGAGGAACACACACACAGGAGCAAAGGCCCAAAAATGCCTGAAGAATGGGGAAAATGTTGAAGAAATACCCCTTGCTGACACATGGTGCAAGATGGGGCTGGCTTTCTCTCTGAAGAAGTGGAGCTTCCACAAAGGAGTTCCAGCAGAGGTGAGAACCTGGTGGCTCTCTGGTGTCAACCTCCTGGTCACAGCAGATGCAGCAGCTGGGCTGGAGCCTCTTGGTGTGCTCTCTCTCCCAGGTTTGGCTTTCCGAGGGTAGAGGCTGGCACAGGCCAGCCCTGCTCTCACCAGTCCCAATCCTCCAGCCTCGGACCAGCAGCTCTTCTGTTCACATCAATGCAGCTGAAAGATTGCTACTGCAGCTTCTCCAAGCCAAGGAAGGGAAAAGCTTTTTGCCTGGGCCAACAAAACCAAGCTGGCCAAGCAAAACTGAACTGAACTGCACCACAGAGCACTTGAGCAGCGAGGCTTCAAAAATTCCAGCCAAAAAGCCCAAAGCTCCCCCCTACCCAGCCCCACACACACCTGGGCCCAGGCCTTGAGACACAGCAACCACTTTTGGGCGTGAAGCAGAGGTTCACGGAATAGACTATCATCATAAATCACTCCAAGACAACTGCTCACATTGAACATGCACAAAACCCATTAAATCAGATGCAGCATCTCAAAAGGGTTCACCATTTTTAGAACCAGTCTGTAATGACACCAGTACCCCCAATACTGACCACTCCAAAAGCCCAAGGAGTTGGAGGACCGAGCGCTGTTAAACTTTCCTCCTTCCTAGGCTGAAATTTTCCTTTTCCTAGGCTGAAAATTTTCTACCACTCTACAAGCCTCAGTTTTACTTTAAGAAACTATTTTCAACAAGCAAATAATGAAGCAAGTCCACAAAAATAAACTCAGCCGTAAAGAGATTGCTTACAATTAAACAAAACCTGCTGCAAATTCTCACACTTGTTTGTAAGAATCTCCCAGCACTTTACAAATAGTTCTGCAGACTCTAACTCCTGAACCCTTTGTTTTGCTTTTTTTCCTTAGGCATCTATCACCGGGATATTTAAGTATCCAACAGTTACAGAAAACACTCAACAAATTACCTTTTTTAGTTCTGAGCTCCTAGTACTTTCCAAGCACAGACTTCCACACACATGATATATGAAAAGTATCATCTTTCACAGATCCTTTCCAAAAGCTGCCTGTAAGAGTACCAGACTGTGCTGGTACACACAGACCAAACCAGAGTGAGAGGAAACCCTGTATTTACTGAACATGTGAAACCCCGTGACTCAGACCATGCAGCGGGCCTGCTTGGGGACTGGCTGCTGGGGCAGGGCCGATGGCAGCACAAGAGCTGTGTGTTCCCCACGGGTGGCTGTGACTCACACAGCCCCACGGGTGTGTCCTGTGGGAGCCAGATGTGCCCCCACTGCAACATCTGGGCAGTGGCTCCCAGACACGTCCTGGCACTGGATGGGTAAGTCAGACCACGAAGCTGCTCTGTGATAACCCTCAAGCAAAAAAAATCCTCAGCAGATGGTGGAGCTGACTGGACCCAGCAGTTCAGCGTGGAAGAACGTGTGGCAGGGCTTGAATGACACCTCTCACCAGCACTGCCACAGCCAGACACTGCTGTGTGCTTCCCTCCTCCTTCTTCCCTCCACTTGCAGCAAGACATTCAGCTGCTGCTCCTAAATCAAATGGTGAAGAGGGGGAGAGTGATGGTGACTCAAAAGAGGGAAGTGCAATTAAAACATTCAGAAAAAATAGCTATTAAAAGTATCTAGGAAATTATTCACTTTTATTGACTACTTTGATCATTCAGACTTTGGTCAGCCTTGTGAATATGCACTTGATTTTAACACTACTATCAGTAGTCTTTAAAACCACTTAATTGCTAAGAAAAAATGAAACGCTTGGAATGAAAAGCTTGTAAATTAAACATACAGCCATCTAAACCCCCCAGCAAATGTATATAATTTAATATAATAGCACTGAAATAGCATTTCCTCTGCTGAAGTTGGTACTTACAAATCTAGATGAGTGTAAAGGTTTCATTATCTAAATGATATGCTAACACTTTTTTGAATTTCACAAATTATACGTTGGCAGTAACTTCTATTGTACTGCAACTCATTTCAGTATGAAACCACCTTGCACAAAAGCACTTGGATTTAAATTATTTCTGGAAAACATTACATATTTCCTAAAGTATGATTAAGTTTAATTTGATGCATTAAAAATAATCAATATTTAATTCTTGCCTAGAACTTCACAAGTCTTCTTCCTGGGGGGTACCCAAAGAATTTTCATTAGCTAATGAGGCAATTCTACCACAAGAATATTATTCATTAGAGCAATTTAAGTAGTAAAGAAGCATCTAAATACATACTAATCTTAAGAGTTATTTCTGTTGAACAGCTGGACTATTGTTCATGTCTCCCCTTTTCTGACTTCTTAATTGCTAATGTACATGCTAGTACTAGTTGTACAGTACTGGCAACCTCTGTACTGTAATAAAGAGGTCAAAGCTGCTTTCAGACCTTAAGAGTTTTGGTTATTATGGTTACAGCTTAATGAATCTTGTACCAGCCACAGTACAGATTTACATCACACAACAGTCACAGCAAGTGGAGAAGCAATTTCTTTGTCCCAACATACCGAAAGGCACAACACTCAACTCTGCAAGAGGAGAGGTTTGTGCTTCTCTGAGCTCTGAATGGGGCTCTGGGCAGGCAGTGAAGGTGATCAGTATGCCACTTCAACTGAAATTGGCATTTTCAGGTCCTACATCTTGTTCCTTTCCTCCTCCATGGTGGCAGAGAGGGCTTGTGGGCATACGTGTCTTCTTCTGCTGTGTGTTACAGTGTGTGACTGGTCATCATTGTATCATCTCATGACACAGAAAGAAAATTAGGGTTTTGATTGGAAGGAATCATAATGGAAAGTATTGATGAGCTGGTACTTTAAGCATGTAACATTTGTAAACCCAGCACCTGAAGAAAAAGCAGTTGAAAATCCTCCCTGAGAAGACCAGGGAGTGAGTTGAAGCAGCAGAGAAATAGATGCTAAAAGCAACACGTCTCTAAGGTTACTCCAGCACACAGGCACTTTACCAGAGATGCCCTTTGCAGTGAATTTTCCTACCTGAGCCACACTGTTTGCAGAGCTCTGCAGCTGCACAGTCCCCCCCAGCACTGGGCTGCTGGCAGCATCACTCAGTGCAGGCATTGTTTGCACCATGCCAGAGCAGCAGTGCTAGCTTTAAAATGTGAGGTAACTTTCAGGGACACACACATTTGCAATTCATGACTTCTTTTCACAGGCCTGGCTGCTTTTCAAAGAGGTTTAAAAACCAGATGTGGAAAATAAGATTGCTAAAATCATTTGGCAACTTAATAAAGGGGTTCTGCATGTTCCCAGGGTAGATTTTCAACAACAGAGCACAACAAACACATGAGAAAATGTTTTCAGGGAAAGGCTTTGAAAATTTAGCATTGTAGGAGAATGAAATATAATGTTTTCTTTATATAATTTGGTTTTTGCATTAAGCATTTTTGTCTATCTTCATGTAAACAATTTTGAGAGGTTAAAATTCTTATTTTCTGGTTAAACTAAGAGGTTAAATTTCTTATTTACTTTCAATTGCATGTGATTTCAGTTCCGAGTCTTGGTTATGCTATCTTGTCTCACTTCTAGAAGACCAGGCAGCATAATGTACAGTTTCAATACTTAACTAAGAACAACATAAACCCCACAATTATTATCAATATCAAAATAATTTTTAAACTGGGAGTAAAACAGGGACAACAATGCAAAAATCAGGAACAGAAAACAACCTCAGGCAGCACTTGCTGTCAACATAATCCTACTTGGTCAGGCTACCAGGTCATAATGGTTCAGATACCATGAGATCCACCCTTGATTCCACCAACTCCATTTGTCTGGACAAGCCATAGTGCTTCTATTTGCCATCTCAATACTTTGTCTTATTTTTCTTTGTCTAGGTTGTTTTTACCCTGAAACATTAAGCTCAACATGGACATGCATTCTACAATGTAAACCAAAGAATGGTGCAAGCTGAGCACCCTCTGTGGCCACAGATGGTCTCCAGTGCTACAAAACCAGAAATTATTACAGGTAGCACTTGGGAAAAGGAAGAACATCAGCTAGAAAAAACAAAGACAAACCAACCAGAAAACCAAGCCCAAGCTGTTGCTCAGAGCCAAGCTACAAAGGCCTCTCTAGCAGAGTGCAGTGGAGATCCTGATCCTTGTGTTATGCATGACAGTGAAGTCACACCTGAAAATGCTGTGTAAGAAATAACCAATCCTGCTCAGCAAAATAAAGTGGGGGCATTTACACTAGTTGGTATAATTTGGCAGAATGTCACTGCCCCACCTGTTCACACAAAAGGGAAGACTGAAAACCACAAAAGCACAGACACACAAAAAAGCACCGGAAGAGACACGATCCACATCCCACGGGAGCAGGGCTGGGGTGATCCCATCAGGGCTGGCTGCCCTTGAACTTCATGGCCAAGGGATAAACACTTTGCATTTAGACAACTGAAATGGTAATGCTCTCTAGAGAATTTTGTGTGCCAAATAAATATGCTAAGTTTATATCAAGACTACTGTCACCCATTTAATGGCTCATTGATTTTAGAAGCCATACCAATTCTCTCTTTCCTTTCTGTTGAGGTAGTTACAGCAATAATTAACCATAAAAATTAGAAAAGATGCTGAAGTGTGATTTCAAAACATCTGTGTATTTGATATCCCTACGTTTAAATGAGAGATGATTTAATATCTGCCTGCCTTACTCACATCACCACCTTTGCCCTATATGCATCCAAAGACAGATGAGACAAATTGGATTACGCTGAGCATCATTTTAAAAACAAAAAAAATATATAAAATCCTTGAAACTCTAGCATTTCTTCTATGGTCCTTTGAAGCACATATGAATACACAATCAAAGAGCTGGTTCTGAGGGAAAGGCTCCAGCCTCTGAAACATGCGTGCTCTGAATGATCTCCATGCTGATCTCCACACCCCTCCTTCAGAACAGGTCAAAAATAACTCCACTGTAACATTTCCCATCAGATGAACAAATGCACATCTGATTTTCACAGCATCAGATCCACTTTCACATTCTTATTTAGAAAAAATGTAAAATATCTGGAAAATGCAAACAAAGCACTGCTTCTCCACACTTATCAAGCAGCAGGTTTCAGTTCTTCATTTCAAGTAGACATTATTCAATCCACTAAACTTCTAAATGAAATATTTTAAGGAAAATGATAGAAATGAAGATCTAAAGAGCACAGTGAGAGTTTACTTAAATATTCCAACAGAGAAAAATAAGAGAGTTTTTATTTAGGAAAGAAAGTTCTTAGTGGCTTTTAATCTTATGCAGGGTCCAAAAAAAGTTAAAAACTTTAGAAACAGATTTACCCATAATAGATAAAATTCCTTTTCAAAACAGGCCAGCAAATTTCAACCCCTTGATTCACCTTTTTGATGCAATAGCAAGATCACCTTTCCTTGATCTTGCTATTGCATCTACCTTAATGCCCTATATATAATCCTTATTTTCAAGTACTTGATTCAACAATAATTTCGGGGTTGTGGGCCGTGCAGAGGCATTCAGCTCCTGTTTCTTTACAGCTTTATCTACCCTCTCCCTGACCCAGGATGATTGCAGAGGTTCATGCTTGCAGTGAATGATCACGTTTTCAGCTAAAAATTCTAGCCAGTATAGAAAACCTCACAAAATTGCATTGCAGCTGACCAGATGGGAGATCATCCGATTTCTGAGGCACTGAAACCAGAAGGCCACTTTGTCCCTGTTAGAAGACCTTTTTTTTCCAGAAATATGGTATCATTTTCTCTTAGAACAAGTACAGAGAGTGCTGTATGTGGCATCTCACCCAGCAAACAGATCCATTCCCCAGCAGATACTGCAAACACAATACCAGTAACACACCAGAACTTCACTGGCCACCTTTCTGCACACACTCATCTCCCATTACTGTTTTAATCTGCAAGAATCTCAATGTTTATGCTATAAAAATAATGATCTTTTTTTCCTTTGTTACTTTGCATATCCTCATTCAGATACACTGCCTCTTTTCCTTAACTCCTAGTACTTTTATTGCTAGGTAACGTGGGTGCCATTTGGGCATCTGCTCAAACATCTTCTAACACTTTTCCAACTCCCATAGTGTTCTTTGTGGCACTCTCTCAATTGATTTCATTGAATTATTTTCACAAATTCATCAGTCCCACAAAAATTTATTTGCAGAATTTCATTTTAGCAGCAATTAGCAGATCCAAATAGTTATTCAATAATGCTCAGTGGGTCTTTGCTTTGTTCTGCTGCATTTCCTCCCAGCACCCTAGGGATTCAAAGAACCTGGATACAACCCCTCTAACACAAACTGTGGGTGCTCTTGCAGATCATCATTCAGAGCTCTGCCCATTTTAATACCCCAGCTCCGACTGAAATGTATCGGACACTGACAGCACAAACACCTCCCAACCTACACATGACCCATCACAGCCTTGCACAAAATCCATTTGTAAATGAGCTACAGGCCAAAAACTGCTCATTTAAATAATTTGCCAAATGTTCCTGAATAAAACTTAGAAGAACGTGGCTTTGTGCTGTCAGGCATTTCACATGGCCCCAAACAAAGCCATTTAATAAATGACTAATTATCCTAAACTTCATTAAAATTCAATCTTGATTGTGATTATTACTGATTAAGTACTACTCAAACTCCACACATCAGTACAGTATCTGAGATACTGAGATATTCAGAAGATGGGTGGAGTGCCCATTGCCCATGGCAGCATTAACACACACTCCAGACACAAACACAGATTCTAACATGACATGTACAGGTTTCCAAACAACTGGGATTCATTACTTTCATAGAGTTCAGTGATACTCACAATTTCAAAATTAATTTTGACCCTTTCTTAGCTACCCTTGAGCTCTGTCCCTTCTACAGCAGTGAGCAGTACCTTTAGGTATTTACACGTGCTGACAAGATCCCCCTAAGCCTCCCCTTGTCCAGGCTAAACTGTCTGAGCTCCCTCAGCTGTTCCCCATGGGAGATTCTCCAGTCCCTACAACTTAGGCCCCTTGTTGTTCTCTTTCCAGTATGTCCATGCCTCTCCTGCTCTTGGAAGCCCAAAACTGGGCACAGCGCTCCAAGTGCAGTCTAACAAGTGCTGAATGGAGGGAAAGGATGACCTCCTGCAACCTGCTGGTAATGCTTCTAATAGAGCCCAAGATACCACTGAGCCTCTTTCTGGCAAGTGCACATTCATTGGCTCATGGTCAACTTGGTACCACCAGGACCACCAGGTCCTCCTCTGCAAAGCTGCTCTCCAGCTGGGCAGTGTGAAGTGATGGATGATTAAGGCTGAGCTCAAGGCTTTCACACACGAAAGGGTATATTCTCCACACATTGCAAAGGAGAGTTCAGTTCAAAAACAAGTATTTCATTTTGCTCGTAGCCCCTGACCCAGATGGTCTGGGCAAGAATGGTTCCAGTTTACTAACTCACTCACAACTTTGGTATGGTTTCTAGTAAGCTCTTTATCAGCCTGCCTTTAAAACTTATATGCAGGAAATTAATTTACTGCTTGCCTGCCTTTAAAACTTATATGCAGCCAAAATGCCTGTTCACGTTGATGAGTCAATTCGAGTACTTTATTTGTACTAGATGTATTGAATGTTAGTCTTTCATTACCTGTTGTACATCATGTAGATAAAATTCCATTCTCTGTGAACAAACTTCTTTGCAAATATAAAATCAAAGCAAAGAACATTAAGTTGAAACACAGCTGATAGTGCAACATTAATTTCATTGCAAGGAAGAGGTTCAATTCTTGCTATTTGATTTCCTCTGAATAATAGTACCTATTTACTAGACCTAGAAGTAAATAATTTTTCCAATTCTCTACTGGTAAAACATGGTAGCACATGATAGCACGACTTTGCTGTATTATTAAAAAGAGAGTCAGTATTTCAGTAACAGTCTTGTTATCAATAAAGTTACTCAGCATAAGCTGAACATCTTGTGACTCTGACATATCATTCCAATCATTTTTCCACTCCTTGCTAAGTACCACTGCAACTTAGATTGCAATGTCAGCTGCCTAGATAAGGATTATGTAAGCCAAGGAAAAAAATAGTGCGAACATCTAACTGCAAGTCAGCATGAAAATAAAAGACTCAAACATGGATTAATTCAGATTTCAAGACTGGCACTGCAAGTCACATCTGGGTCCATTTCTGTGCAAAAACCCACAGGCTTATTANGCAGCATTAAATTTTTTTAAATGGAGATAAATTTGTTTGGAGAAGAAATTGTTTAAAAATAGCATGACATACTCAAGCCACAATATAGAAAAGACAACAAATATGGTTGTTTCCTCTGTCATAAAAATACTAGATGTTTTGAAATGCTTAAATAAAAGGTTTGAATGAAATAGAATGCTGCTTAAAAAGCCCCAAATCATTATAAGACCCTGGGCTCTACAGAACAATTAAGTGTCACTGTCATGAGTGACTTCAACATTGAGTCTTTGACCCATCAAAAACAGCTGAATTTTGCCTCATTATTAAACAGATCACTTTTGAGAAGGGAAGGCAGAACTTCTTAAAATCTTACCAGTGGCCCCAATCTTGTTAGCACTTCAGCATTCAAAGTTTCTTTCTCATGGAAACAATGCCATTAAGCAACAAACTTGTCAGTCAAGGTACCACTGGTATTTATGTGTGTTCAGAACTGGAGGTTCCCAAGAACAACTGTACCTATAAATACACTGTTCTGAGCCAGGCAGGAATCACTGCTGAACCTTCCCAGCAGCAACGGTGTTTCCCAAAGCAATAAACTAGCTGGCAATGCAAATATACAGGAAAGTTGAAAGAGGGCAAGAAAAGCACCTCAAAACCTTTTTGCCAGAAGTAGACTAAAGAAAGCAAAATGGGTCAAGGAAGATGAGATCAAAGCACTGGAATTTAAACAGAGCTGCAGATAGATGGAGAGACTGAGAAGTGCCACCTTTGTGCAGCAATATTTGTTAAGGCAAACACAAAAAAGTGCTTACAGAAAGTCTAATGGCTATACTTAGTATTTGGATTAACCTCGTCTCCTAGAACAGTCTGCCACTATCATTCACCAAACCCAATGAGTCCAACAAAGTAGCTATGTGGGGCTGTAAGCCAGATGGGCTAGCAGAGTGGGAAAGCAAAGTGGAAAGTGGAGACTTGAGGTGGACCCCAAGGGACCAGAGATGCAATAAATGTGTTTAAGCAATGTATTCGAGTTGTCAGCTTCATTATGAGCTAATGAAAATCTAATGTTGGGTAGTTCACTTACTGCAATGTAAGCCCTTCCAAGAATGAGGGAGAAACAGGGGAAGAGTAATTTGCTCTGAGTTGTAAATCAGTGGGGAGTTTTCTTATTCATCTTCTAGTTTATCAGAAAATGTCCTGCTCTTCTGATCACTGCTGCTGTGGGACATCTCCCTCAGAGGGCACTGGGGACCTGGAGACTCCCCAGCAGAAGGAGATGGACCAGTCTTTTTAAGAGCTGGAACATGTGATACAAGACAGGCAAAGGTGTATTTAGGGAGTAACAATAAAGGAGAGCACCTGAGTAAAACCCAGACTACTAGCATTTGAGAGGCTTAAATGACATGCAGTGCTAAATACATTAATTGCTTCTTGGAGAACTGATCTTATCAGAAGCTTCTCTGAAGGGCAAATAGGAGCACATGAGCTGGATGACCTTCAGGGATTACGTCAATGGAGGACAAGAACAGCTCACTCCAAAGTGCAGAATCCAGCATGGCTGAACAAAGAGCTCCAAACTGAGCTGGAGAGCAAAAAACAGTGAGGGCAGGGCAGGGATTGGCTGTCCAGAACGAGCACAGAGGCATTGTCCAGGCAGGCAAGGGAGGCAGGCAAGAAATTAGGTAAATCACATGTCCCTTCCCAAGCTCTAGTATTACTTTCCACAGGAGTGTACTGAAAATCTGAAAAAGTTCACAAAGATTTAAAAAAAAAAAATTCATAGATGCCATAAGGACTGTTAGGTACAAAGACAATCCTTCTGATTTAGGAAGTCTCTAAGGAATGAGAGTTGCTTCTGTCTAGGAGACTGCTCTAGTCTAGTCTAGGTAAAACTGCTGCAAATGCCAGCTGCCCTCTCGCCCTTGTTAACATCCAGCCATTACTGACCACTGTCACAGTGGGATACCAGGCAAGTGTGACCTATGATCTGGCATGGAACAGTCATCCTTATGTCTCCTGGTCTGTGATCCACTGTGCTGTACCTGTGCATGCTGGATTTGTATTTACTCACAGCTGGAGGTCAGTCCCACTTTCCAGCATGAAAATTTTTAAAAGCAAAAATGACAGGAATTAGCACAGAAGGGAAAACATCTCTGTTCTCATGTTGAAAAAAACATCAAGATTTCTAAGATAGAGTAGCCTACCATCTGAAACAGTTTTTCCTCTGAAGCTGTTGACCTACTTTGTTAGCTATACAATTTCTTACAAACTTACTATATTATAACAGCTGTGTTCATGCTGTTCTAGTGTCAGCACTTCTATTCTAAACCCCATTTTTTTACACACTTCTATAATAACTCATTTATAAAATTTGGGTAAAATGTGTCTCTCCACAAGCATTTTCTTCTCCAAAGTACATTTGACCATCCACAAAAATGCACCATTGCAAAATGCCAAATTGCCCACTTGGGTCTGATTTGCCCCCCAGAGCGTGGCAGGACTCTGTCTGAGGGCAGCTGGGGAAGGTTTTTGAGCCCATCTGTGCTGTCTGGAAAAAAAGACCTGCTCTTACCACTGCCAGGCTGATTGCAAACGTGATGTGTGGCCCTGCATGGCTTTCCTGAGCTGCCTGGGTGGGCTTGTACAGACCCCCAGCACCCTACAGAGCTGCTCCGCAGTCAGGCACCCCAGCTGGGATGGCAACTTCATGGGGGACGGTCTGGGAAATGCACAGCACTGAATAAAGGGGAGGTTTGAGCTGGGGAGAAACCTGTGTAGGGAGGGAAAGAACAGAAGAAGAAAGGGCAGTTTGGTTTCCTGTGATACTGTCAGCAGTGTCCTTGCAGAGCAGCAGATAGGAATAAGAGAGGGGAACCCAACAGCTGTACAGACAAAATGGCAGGAAGAAATTTATCTCCTCAGTTCAATTACAGTCAAGCTTTGGCTTTCCTAATTCACTCCCTGCTTGCCTAGGACCTGTCTTTGCACCTCTTGGATCCCTGCCCCAAACTCGCTTGTAGCCCTCCCATAAGTTTTTTCCTACTCTATCCTACTTTTTCTGCTAAAAAGGCACCAAAACCACATGAGATATTGAAGGTGCTGGAGCAACAAAGATATGGTGGCACAAGAGTGTTTCTCCATTTTTTCCGTATTTCTCTCCTAATAACCCGTAACATTCTGTTTGTTTTTCTGCCTACCCCCGAGTCTAGCTCCCAGGCTATACCAGAGCTGTCTGCTGTAGACCAGGTCTCACTCCTGTACAGTAACTCTTTGCTTAGACACATCAGGCCAGGTAGCACATGATGCTACCTGATGTTATATCCACACATCCTCCCTCGTGCTGTCCTTGGCACTGGCTGCTCACAGCCTGAGCAGGACACAATCACCAGGCAAGGACTTCAGACCGAAGACATCCTCTAGCAATGCCACCACCTGACAGCACCAAACCCCAGAGGCACCGAGCTCCAAAACACCACCAAGGCTGAAATAAAATCAACCCTCCATACATCCGTGCCCATCCAGCTTCCTTCCCCACTGAAGTGTAATACACAAGGTAGTCTCCACACCGGAGACTCTCTTCTAAATACAGGATTGCTG
Organism: Tichodroma muraria; assembly: GCA_013390105.1. NCBI lineage: Eukaryota > Metazoa > Chordata > Aves > Passeriformes > Sittidae > Tichodroma > Tichodroma muraria. The sequence goes on from WAAG01045838.1 coordinate 26,946, forward strand.
TCATTCTTAAAGAATTACTACTTTTCAGCCCATATTGTATTTTTCTCAGTCTGGACTTGCTTCTGGAAGTCTCCAAACAATCACTGGGCTCCAAAGAGCAGCAGCTTGTTTACAGTAAAATCATCAGAAAATCTTAATTCAGGAAATGGGAAAATATTAAGCAATTACCATTTTTCATATACAATACATCTTGAAAACTTTTTATATAAAATGACCAATTATTTTATGTGTAAATGATGTCCTACTGAAATAAACAAAATTCTGTGCCTACAAAATTAGGCATGACCATGTCTGGTCAATTGTGCATTACAGTGATTCTCTTTGACTTCTTAGAGCAAGAAATGTTGCTACATTCTAATTTTGATAAGTTACAGAAATTAGATTAAATTCTACAGTTCGTTTAAAAATGTCACAGAAGACCTTTTATCTGTTCCTCCTTTCTTCAGATGCCATGACCAAGTGAAAGAATTCAGATACGGTCCGTAAATGGACCTTCCCAATCGCTACCTAAGCACATATGTGACATCTGTCAATTTGGAAATCATTTATCACAACAGAAAGACAACAGGAAAACACTACTGATACAGCAGCAATGGCAAACCCATGTTAAACTAGAGATCCTGTAGGAAATCTCTTTGGAAATCTATTTGTAGTAGTTAGAGAAAATCATTAAAGCTTGGACTGAGCAAATGGTTTAAGTTTTTCACAGAAAATGGTAACATGAAATAAACGTCACCAACCTTCCAGGGAGAGCCACCCCTTGTACAGAGTGCAGATACCTATCAATAGTGCAGGGAAGGCACTGGATTTCACAGGCACACTGCTATACTGAATAATCATCAGTATAATCATCATATCATTTCCATACACCACGCAGACAATACAGTCATGCAAGTGTCATGATTGCATAATTGCACGATTATTAGATTAATCCACACAGGCAGCAATTACGCTCACACTACAGCTGCCACAGCCCACCCCTGCTGCTGGCACGCTGGCTCTGGATCTGCCATGGAGCCTCGGTGTGGGAAGCATGGGAATCCCCTCCTCTAATGCTTCTTCAGGACCTGCAGATACACTGCACTTCCAGGTGTTTTGGAATACACCGATCAGCTGGGATGGCATGTGGCCCATTTGAAGATACAGACTTTCCTCTGCATTTGGGAATTTTTTGTGTCTCAAGACAGAGATTGGCAACATATACAAATCTATATTTGTATACATACAAAATATCAGCAAAGATTGACTCTTGAACTAACCCCCTCAAAGCCCATATCCTTCCAGGCCAGTCCTTTATGCAGAAGCATTCACCAGGTCTGCTCATTTGTATGACTAAAATATATTCCAGCATTGGGCAAAGACCATGAAAATTTCCTGAGAAAACTAGGACAACTTCCTTAAAACTAGGAGAAATTCAAGGTGTATGAGCACTGTAGCACATCTGGGCTGCATTCCAAATGACAAGGGCTAAGATAGGGGATTGGGGAATTTTATAAAGGTAAAACTCCACTAAGCTTGCCTTTGGGACCCATTTAAATGTGAAACTCAGGGACCACAAACCTGTGGGAACCAGGGAACAGATGCCTAATTCATTCCCACTTTTAAAGGCCTTAAAAAAAAAAAATCCCTTGGGAATGTGCAGCAATACTTGTCTGAGTGAGAGCACCTCAAGAGCTGCACGTCTGAGTGCTGCTCAAGGCTGACAAGCACAGCTTGCCTTATTTGCACAGTCCAGAGGATGTGCTTGTAATTGTAAATGCTGTCAGACTGTGTATATTAAAACTCTCCTGACTTTAAGCAGAAAACAGAAGGGAAGTAGGAATAGTCCTCCTCACCCTGGTGTGTACAGCAGCCATGCAGTAGACATCATGATGACAGTGAAAATTCTCAGAATTTGATTTGAGAAGTCCTTTTGACCCCTGATAAAAAATAAGGAAACTTTTCAGCCCCTGAAATACAATTCCTATTCCTTCTCCCAAAACACAACTTCTATTTTAAGACTGAACTGATCTTTAAAAAGCATAGAAGCTGTTTCTTCAGCCGCACCACACATTCCTGTGAAGTGCGCATCATAAGCAACAGCAACTAAATTAACTTCATAACAACGTGGTGGGATTTCAAGAGAAAGAGAAACAAACAAACAACATTGTTATGTGAAGAGACATACTTTTTCGTAAGATCTCTGCCCACGGGGTGAGAAAAACCATGCTTCCAGCACACTGTTCTCACTCATTTAATAACAGGATACAATTCTGGACTGTGTATATGCTGACAGAAAGCAGAAGTGACAGAAAGCTTGGAAAGCTTTGATTTTACTATAAGCCTGTTGGAATGGAAACACTCAAAGAGAACCTCTAGGCTGATAAAATCTGTCACTTGAACATCAAATAAATATAAATAAAATCAGTTTTATCTGCCAATAGAAATAACCCATCTATTTCCATTGGGAATTGCAATAATATCTGGTTTAGGCCTTTTCTGTTCCAGCCACTTCATAAGCTCCTTTCTGCTTTGGGAATGCAAATATTCTGCACCTGCCAAGGAATATAGCAGCAGTACCTCAAATTTTTGTCAAACCCCCTGCACAGCTGGAATTTGAAGTCCAGAACCTGAAAACAAGGCATGAAGAAGCTTTCATGCTAAGGGGCATGAAAACCCCAGCTGAAGACTAACCCACAAAAGACCACGGTGAACGTGGGCTCTCCTGATTATGGATAATATTCAGTAACCTGGAGACAGCTCTACCATTTCTTCAAAATCAGCATCAATCCTTAAAGATGCAGGAAGTTCCATCTATCTGAAACAGGATGGATCAAAAAGGCTAAAACCTAAATTCCTAGCGCTCTGAAACATGCTCTGTTTTTTTCAAAATCCTCCAATCATAATAGCTAATTCTGACAAACACAGGCTATTAAAGGGCTTAACTCTGAACATCTTGACTTTCTAAACTTCCATAAACACACAAATGCATACTTACCTTCTAGACAGAGGCAAAAATTACAGCTGGCAGCTGTGAGGGCATTTTACATGTTTCAGTAATAAACCTATCTATCCCTATTAAATATTAATGTACAGTCTCTCCCTATTACCTATTATGTCATCAGTCACATCACTTTTAGGAGGAAGGTCAGCAAAAACAACATAACAAGATTTTTGTCCCTTTTTTAAATACAGCCTGAGCAGTTTATAGATGTTAATAAAACCCCTGACAAGAGAAGCACTATTTATTAACAGGACTGATATACAAGCAGGAAGAATAGAATATTTTCCTGCCTCAAATTTGCCTAACTATTGTATAAATAACAGGATAGGAAGGATAGGGAAAGAAAGGTGAAATGAAAATACACCCTGGTCAATCTCCATGCTGTGACATCCCAACCCCTCCAAGGGGACCCAGAGAAGCCTCCACTGGAATCTGGTGCCACTCCACAAGGACACCCGGGAGCAGGTAGAGCTGTGTGGGTAGGAGAGTGCCCAGGTAAGGGTTCAGATACACCCCAAAATGCCCCCAGCTCCCCATCTGTACTTGAGAAGACATGCAGAGGTCACCTTCCAGCTCTGCTATAAAACAGAGCATCTTCAGCTGTCATGTTGCTCTTAATCTCACCATTTATTTCCATGTTTTCCTAAATAAGAAGGATGGCTCTGGCAAGTGAAAGCACATATGATACCCACAGACACTGTGAATCATTTGCAATTATTATTTTCATTTTCTGACTTATTAATACAGTCTGTCACACAGTTCATAAGCTGACTCACTTGACACGCAGACTCCTCTACTTAAAAAAAAATTCCAATGCAACATAAATTGAGATGTTTCACATAATTATATTTCCCACAAGCTACTTCCAGTTAAACTGAAATGTGTCTTGTTATATTTGAAAATTTTAGACTAAGTCTACAAATTTCAAGAAAACTCATACAATTAAGGACACTTTAGTTTATTTTTCACCACTCGTTTTTGCCCAAATAACTTGCATATCATTCTTTTGAAACTGCTATTTTTCCCCTCTTGTGATAACTTCTGCAAAACACAAAAAGATCCTTTAAATCATAAAACATAGGAGAAAATTCCTGTTTTGGAAAGGCAACTATATTTGAATACAAACACACACATGCACATATATATATATATATTCCACACCACTTTCTTCTTCTTTTTTTTTTTCTTAGTAATTCAAAACCAGTTTTGGCAACAAATTTTGAGTCAGCTTCAGTGCTTATTACTGGCTTCAATTTTCTTTTACTAGGGGATATTGCTCCATTAAATCAGTGTCTGCAAGATTGGAGTCCAGGAGAATTCTATCCTATTTCATGCTTCATTATGAAAGATTCATACAGCCTTACTCATCATGTTTCTACAGTCATCTACATCAACTTCAGCGTACTAAAATGCTGCACAGTACCAAGTGACACGTTGGAATGATCAATCAAGTTCACCAGCTTAAACGCTCTGACAGTGATATGCAATCTTAGTATGGTTAGGGATAAAGACACGTCCTAATCAGCGTACAAGGGCCATCTTTATTGTGGTAATTAGCATTCACCAAATTGCAATGCTAAGTACAAAATGTTGAAAAGTGCCCTCGAGGCAGAATACAGGAGAGAGATTATCCACAGGCCACAGGCACTGGAAGATGCCTTTGTGCTGGAAGAAGTCCTGCAGTGATGAGAGCACCACATGCCTGAGCCTGTTTTCTGTGGGAATGGGTTTAGTTATAGGATTAGTTTCCACATGACATGTTATTAAATTGCCTCTCACATACACATGTTCTTCAATAAAAATCCAAACAAACAAAAAACCACAAGTCATTCCTGTGACAGACTGAATTACTCAAGCTGGTATATTCTTTCACCTTTGTTTTTCATTGCATGTAAGATACCTTCGAAGAAACACAAAACAGGGATGGAACCAGAAGACAACCCAAGTACTGGGCTGTCTGTCAAACCAGGGTTGGGACATTGAGTTGTTGATCTTCATTCAACATTGCACACTTCAAAAGTCTCTGTGTAGATGTGCGTATATGCACAGGAAAGGTTTAGATTGGCTATTAGGAGAAATCTCCTCACTGAAAAGGTTGTCAAACACTGGAACAGCCCGCCAAGGGGAGTGATTAAGTCACCATCCCTGGAGGTGTTTAAAGACATGTTGACATGACACCTGGGGACATGGTTTAGTGGTGGCCTTGGCAGTGCTGGGTTAATGGTTAGACTTGATCACCTTCAGGATCTTTTCCAACCTAAATGCAATGTAATACCTAACAGTAGGTACCTAAATATTCAAGCATTTGAGGGACAGTTCCATACCAGACTGATATTGCTGGAGAAAACAGATTGTTTTCCCACCACAACAATTTTTATCACTCATACTATTTCCTGTTTCTGGTCTTGCTACCTTCCAATGATCTACATTTCAATTTATACATTTGTGCCATTATTTTACTAAGAGAAAAGCTTAAAGAGATTTTACCAGGGGCTTCACTTACATTTGATGATTCCATTTAATAGATCTGTGGGCTAAAAACCAACAGATAAAAATTTTTAATTCATGATGGCAGAGGAGGATGTTAACCCCATTAGCATCAAAAAGAAATGACCAAGTGTCAAGACAGTTTTCACAGTTCCATTCCTGCCCTTTCAGACCAGTTAAAGCTCCCAGAATTAGGTTAGTCAGTGGTGCAGACTAGTTCTTCAGTTAATGTGTCCAATGGTCCTGTTGGACACGATGCATCAGTCATGCGCCTGGATCCAGTTACTGGAAATTTAAAACAAGCAAACCCAAGGATGCACAATGAATTCTTTACACTTGAAAGCTCTTTGTGGAAAAAAAATATTTCTATCTTTTTTCCATTTAAAAACAAGTTCACATGGTTAAAATGGATGAGATGGGAAGGATAGGTATTTTCTGCACTATATCATTTGCCCTTCTAACTATCATGACACAGGAAAATTAAAGCATCTTTTTAGCATTCTCAGACTTGACTAGATAAATCACAGGATAAGCACAGGCTTTTATGATACTCCTCAGAGATCAGTCCCATAAGTTTGGCTGGATCCTCATCTCCTCCTTGGTCTCATTTCAACAAAGCCTCCCTGCTGAACAAAGAGTCGTTCCAGGTTGGCAAAATCAGTGTTGCTGGCGAAAGGAAAACTTCAACCTTTTTAGTTCTAAGTATCTGCTTTTCTTCACTTTTCTCTTTTAACTTTAATGATTAGATAAATGTCCACAAACAGCCATCCAGCATCCAAAAAAGGTAAACTGAGGCCCTCCACAGAACATGCTTCAACATGAAGTGAAAGCAAAGAACTTGAAACACAGCAAAATTGGGCACATTTTGCAAGACTGATCTTACAAGACATTGACTCTCTGGTTCTCCAACGTTTTGCATTCTGCCGTGGACTCAGTCTTCTAACTCAGGTGGGGGAGGTTCTTGCTTTGAAAAAAGTAAAAGCCTTATCAGTGGCCAACCACAGCCAGTTCCAACCACAAAACACAAAGGAATAAGAGAATTTTTACTCTGACTTATTCTTTCGTTCATTAAGAAGCTAGGAACGTATTTTTACCAGTTCTTGTTTGCACTTCCTGTGGTTCATAAGGACATTTAGGCTCTGAAGATACAGATATTATGAACAGTCCTCCTTCATTCCCCAAATTAACTGAAATCCATTTTCAAAACAACAACAGAATCCTCAAAAATGTGGGTCGAAGAAAATGCATTAAAAAGTTTCACTTAACAACAGCATTTTTCCTTCCAACAAAATTCCCAACTTTCGTCTTAGGCCATCTTAGACTCTTCCTCTATTAATAGTTTAATGCATGATAAATAATACATTATTCAAAAGGAACTTGTACTTTCACATTGGGTACAATACTTGCAAGCTACTGGCACTGCCTTCCACTTGATTTCAAGTGACATGCCCAAAGTCTTTGCGAGGAAAAATAAATCTCCTATTCAAAAGAGATATTGTCTCTGCCCTGCTGAATGCATCTTTTTCTTGCAAGCAAAGGAAGAAAAAAGAAGAAAAAGAAATACTCACGTTCAAAATGTACTTCAAAGGGGAGGAGAACGTATAAAAAAGAATGAGGTGTTCTATTTAATTCGGGTCACACCACTTCCAAAGGACGTAGCAGGATTATAAAAGTTCCAAAGATAGGCAACAAAATTGATTAAAGTTGTGCTGATTCTTCTGTATCAGCAGAGACTGAAGATGTTGGGACTTCTTAGATCAGAGAAGCAAAAGCAAAGGTAGAGATGACATGAAAATAAGGAAGACAATATGATAAAAGGTACAGCAAAGATAAATCAAGGTCTACCATTCAGTCTCTTTCACAAAGTAAGATCAAGGGTACATTCAAGACTATCAGAAGACTGCAAAATTGACAGAATGCATTATCCTCCTGTGGAACTTAAAGGGTATGTGATATTAGCAATGTCAAGGGTTCAGGTCGAGTAGAAGTCCCAGGCACATTAAGCAAGCACAGGTTCCAATAGAATTTAAAATTTTATTAATTAGTGTTCTGATCTGGCCAAATTAAGTACTTTTCTTAGTTTTTTAGAACAGAAATTCCCTGGTCTCTAATTGTGACAGTGTCAAGAACACTTAATTTTCACTTTATCAGGTGACCAAAATGCTTCACTTTTCCCACAGTCGTAAATTACAATACTACAGAAATGGAAATAAAACATTCTGATTTTACTAGTGTCCATAATTCCATGACAAAATATCTGCCCCACATATTTAACTTCTAAATGTCTTGAAGGTCTACAGCGGAGGAAAATAAATTTATAAATACTGGAATTTCAGAAATGAAGCTTCCCATTTCAGCTAGTACCTTTCCATAAACATTGTAAATATCAATACTTTCAATGTGTCTTTAGCAGGAAAAAAAGCCCACATTGCCAAGAACATAGACTAAAATAGTATCAAACATGAATTAACTGCAAACACAAACAAGAAAACAAAGAGGTGCATACAAGCAGCACCTGTTTGGCAGCACATCCCTATTACAAAGCTAAAAAAGTTTCCATGAGATCATCAGCTATCTCACACTGGAAGACATCCATAAGGAACAGGATACTGCACATTCATTCATTCATTCTGTAAGTGAGCAAAATACACCTCAAGGTGCAAGCCAATTTTAAACAACGTACGAGAGTAAATTTTCCCTGTCTCCCACTATTCTCAGTTTTCTGTGGGGTTCAGCCCGGCTGTCACCAGGAAAAGAAGGCTCCTCATGCCATAGTGGCAGGGGAAGACTCATCCTCAGCTGGAGGCTACTCAGATGCAGCACGGGCTGAGCCCCTCTCCTGCCTGGACGAAAGGGCGTGCTCAGCCAGGGAGGCTTTGGACACACGTCAGTGAAGCTGCTTCAGAAAGGAGACACCTGAGTACCCTGCAGCAGCACTGAGCTGGAGAGCCCTTGCACAGGAGAGAAGATACTCAACTGCAGCTGAGAGGAAGAGAAAGTCTACCCAAAGAACAAGACAAGAGGAATGTTACCAATATACCACTTCCCATCTGTGTTACTATTTTCCTGTTGCTATGGGAATACTAGAGAAAGTGGTTATCATTGTGTATTCAAAGACCCATGTAAAGTCTAGGTGTGAACAGTATTATTTGTTTGCAGCCTATAATTTTCTCTTCCAAGCAGTGTTAAATAGTTTTGTTTGGAGGGAGGGTATGAATAATATTCCCTTCTCTATTCACATGTTAAAATTAGCCAGCCTTCTACCTGCTCTGGAGAACATCCAAAAAACCTATAGTAATGACAAGCACTAACTTATCAGGGTAAAACAGATCTTTTTTCCATATAATTAAAATTAACATACTAACTGGAATATTTTTCATAGAGCTGATGCTATCATGCACTCTATGATGAGGCCATCTACAAAATTAATTCCATCATATTTAACTTGAGTGTTGAGAACCAGGCTTCAAAGCACTTTAGAGGAAATGGCTTTGAAAATTTTAGTAATGTTTACAGGGGCAGTCTAGAAGTCCTTCCTTATCCTAATTAAACAACATTGCCTGCATTCTCTGAGACAGGATCAGTGATAGAAGTCAACAGAGGTATGTACTGAATGTTTTATTTCAGTTGTATAAAGACAGAAGAGGGGAACAAAATACACAGGATACACTGGGCTGTATTTGTGTACTCATGTGACAACTCCTCAATTCAACCTGAAAGAAAATAAGACTCCTCGTGTTTACTCAATTGTTGGCAGGAATAAGCAGGTCCTGATGAACAAGCTGAACACCATGAAACTGCTACCAATGCTTTGTGTATTTCAATTAAGTGCTTAATATTCTGACTGAAGACTTCAATCATGCAGGAGTAAGTGTGCATACCAAGTGAATGATTGCATTGCTGCTCACTCATCTTCAAAAATTAAGCTCTCCTTTACTATTCTCAGAGCTAAACCCTGTGAGGTTCAAGAGTGCAGTCAGTCCCTGTTCTGAGAATGTTTTCTGCAAAGGTTCTACACAGTTTATGTACTACAACAACAACAAAACTAACTAACACACAAAATGAAGAAATTTAGCCAATATTTAGTCTCTAGGCTGTTTTCACTGAGCAATGAGTAAGAGTTTACAACCCAAGGTAAGTATCAACTGCAGACAGTTTCATGGCATCAGGGAAGGGCTGCACAGAAAGGTTCATAGCAGCAGGTTTCCCAGAGTAATGACTTAGTTACAAATTCTGAATTATTTCTCCCAAGCTGCAAAGGCTATTACAGTAATTTCTCCCAGAAAACTTGACAGGATTCAACCATAATCAAAGAGATTCAGCATTCAGACTGATAGCAATGTGGACAGGGAGTTACTTAGTGTGCTTCCACTTCTATCAATCTTACACAAGGCTCACAAAAATTCACCTGACCTCAAAAATTTCAGAATCAGCCCCCTTAGTGCCTGTTAACAATACTCCAATGATACAGCTCATGTTGTTGATTACTCAAAAGTAAATATATGAAGCTGTAAGTAGGCATATAAAGATACTGAACTGATAGTAATGAGGAAGGTTGTTTCCCCAGGAAGCCAGAGAAAGAACTCTTAACAAAATCCCACTTCAAAATCAAAAATATTTTAGCTCAGCATGATATTCTCTTAGTAGAGGTCATCAAGTTTTGCAATGAGTGAAACAAAGAGGGTAAAACGTGTCCCAGATATAGATGAAGACTTGATCCTACTTGTAGAAGAAGGAGCTAGAGGTATTTTCTGCAACACCAAAACCTGTAGCAGCAGCTAGAAAGAGCTGACTAAAGTTCAGAAACTATAACCAGAGTGTGTGAAATGTAGAGCTATATAATTCATAAACATATTGCCACATTAAATAGCATTAAAGATCTTGTTTATGCAAAAGCAAAGACACACAGAATGGGTGCTCTCCTGCTCAGGGTAATTATCAACCCTGCTTCTCTTCACAGGTGCAGGGAGGCATTTCAACACTGCAAACGTTACTCAGCTGCTCCAGCACAAGGAGACAAGGAGCTCCATCAAAGCCTGGAGGACAAGGAAACATCAGCTGAGGGATACCAGTAGCAATTAAACATTATGGGGATCTGACTTGCTACAGGTGGGGAGGGATTTATTCCTGAGGTTTCCCAGCAGAATCCTCTCTGTGGATGGCACCACTGCTGAAGGCTGCATCTCTGAGAGCACCAGGGTCAGCTCAGCACCACAACAGCTGGCGGTGCACACACTCTCAAACTTGGCAAGTCATCCACTGCCATATAATGGCTATTGCCAGGCATTTAATTTGGGATTAAGGGGATAAAAAATGGATGGTAAATTAGAGCCAATACTGTATTATAAAGAAATCACAGACCAAGTTCTCCATTGCAGTGACTCACCCTCCCTGAGGTCAACCAAACTACATCGGCAGGAAATTTTGTCCCATTACAAGGATTTAAGCAAATAATTCATACTGAAACATCTAATTAATCTAAAGTTTTCAGCATGAATGCTAACAGGCTTCCTCTTATTTTTATTTGCAGTTATTCACTGAATAATCCCTACCCATGACACTACTGTGAGGCATCCACAGAAGGATGGGAGAACTTCTGACATGTCCTCAAGGTTACAGAGCCTGTGTCTGTACATCAGGAATACATGATTTGAAAAGCAAAATTGTTTCCCACCATTATTCTGTGCCATTTGCTGAAAGGTCAATGCTACTGTTTAAAAAATTTTGCCAGTGAACTTACTCAGTAAAGCACTCAAAATAAATGAACACTACAAATGCTGTGAAAGAACAAAGATCATTTACCACTGTTTCTCTATTGCTTATAATAAGAAACAACCAAGAGAAAGAATCCTTTTTGGTTTTTTCTCTCTTAGAATAAATGCAGGGGGTTTGTATGGATATGAATAATTGAATAATGCAGTGATTTATAGACATTATATATTTATATGTTCTCTCTCTCATTGGTTTTTTTTGGTTGGTTTTTTTTTAATCAAAAGAGTCTGCAGAGTTGAACTATTCAATGGATCTCCCTGCCATGCTCCAAGGCTCATTTTTTGCCAAACACTTCATATATGAGCAGTTTATTTGTTGCAGTCATTGTTTTAAGGATGCCCTCTCCTTGCTCCCTTTGTTTCCTGGAGAGTCCCTTGTTAAAACCCTTGAGAACAGGTTCTCTTTGTTTCTCCATACACCTGTTTTTGTTCAATCCCTTATGCTACTACACATCAGTATTTAAAATTTGTATAGACTTAATGCCTAGAGGCCAACCTATGGCTGACACCATTCTGCCAGACACCAGACTGTAGTGCTCAGAGTAGAAACCCCTTGTCTCAACCATGGTCGCCAAATAGAAGAGACACAGCAAACAGCACACAACACAGTCAAGAATAATGCAAGCCACAACTGAACCAGGATGGGGACAAACCTTAGCTTTACAGGAGCCTTTTGGACAGGACTCTGGACTTTGGACAGGCACAGGACTTTGGCCAGAGCCTTTGCAGGACACTGGACATTCATCAAAGGTAATGCTCAAAAGGCTTTTTCTGGAGTAACCAGAGTGACTGCACTTTCCTCCTGCGTAGCCATTAATTTGGGAAGGTGCTTTCATCCTTTCACAACAAAATACAATGTCATCAAGGGAGGGCTGACTCAAGAGATGAAAAACATCTCACCACTTTTTCTGACTGCCAGTTGTCCAAAAAAGCAATTCAGGAGATGTTGCTAAATGCTTCTCTAAACATTAATGTCACTACCAAAAATTGCTAGGAGTCACATACACAGTCACAAGTGTGCATTATCTGCCATTTCCTCATTTCCAAACCTTCATATTTACACTCTGTAATACTTGAAGTACTTCTGGTGTGTCATGACTGTCCCCTCCCAGTGAATTATTCTGCATTCACAGAGGGCGAGGCAGAAGGGCCTGAAGGATTTCTTCACAAACCTTTTATGTTCTGAGAAAGCACAGCCTTTCACCCTCTTTCATTTTAATAGCAATTTGTTGACTGGAAAAAACCAAAAGGATTAACAGCTCTCATGCTTCCAATTAAATGCTTTGGCCTTCTCTACCTTCCTTTTTA
>WAAG01045840.1:0-10834 GCA_013390105.1 Tichodroma muraria
AAAATCAAGACTTATTTTGGAGGCTGGCAATAGATCCCAAGATAAAGACTGCTGGTCCAAAGAGTAGAAGGGCCATGAGAGCTGTGGAAGAGTCCTGGTAATGGAGAGGTGCTCTGCAGCACGTCTTGGAGAGGACTTCTATACCTGCTGCATCTGTGAAACCTTGAGTAGGGAGGACTGACCTAGGGATAGACTATAAAAGAATCCCCTTTCCCTGAGGTTTCTCTCTTGTGCTTCCAATGAGACATGACCAACTAATGATAGATACTATGGATCTTCTACTTTCACTATCATTTCACCTGATTAGTCCACCTTCTTTCTTAGTGTTTCCCACATTTTCCCCCTGATTCATTGGAGACCTTGTTATGTCTAGGAGGAATTTCTTTTCCTTTCTTTAGCCACAAGCAGTAGGAAAATATTGCATTTTCAACAGACTAAATGCAGACTTGCATACTAAGCAAACAGCATTTTAGCACACATAACTCAACATTTTCAAAACATTTTGCATGTGTCTTGCTCTAAAATCATATTTGCAGTGGTACATATTCTATAGTTTTCATTCTTCCAGTCTCTCTCATGGTTTTCCTTTACATTAGTACCTCTGGAGGGATCCAGAAAGTAGGGATAAAGACCTGTGCCTCAGGTAGTCCTTCAAAGCTGTGAACATGATGTCACCCGAAAGAAAGAGAGATTGCTCGCATCCAAGTTGCAGTGCCAAGGGCTGGCCATTACCAATTCCTTGGGCAAGAAGATTGGTTCACTGAACGATGGGATAAGCTGTTCTCTGTCCTCAGTGGGAATAAAGAACTAGAAATATGTTCTAAAAGCCACAAGGGAAATTTAATTCATGAAGACACTAAGAGAAACTTCCTGGTGGCAATAGATTTCTGTTCATGCCACTTGTGTTTAAAATTCTCCAGATGGTCCTCCAGCCCCCCAAGCAAACTTGAGCGAAGCTCTCCCTTTCTGGATCCTGAATGAGTGCAACAGCAGCTTCTTTCGTCCTGATCATAGATCTACCCTGTTTTTCCAGAGCAGCATTCAGGCAACTGCAGAAACCAAACAGTGTGTCAGGATTAATGAGGCTGTAAAAGAGCATAGAAAACTATGTTGCATTTATTCACTCTATGCTATGCATCAACTTTGTGTGCTAATCAGGAGAATATTAAGACTATATATTTCATGTTAATTATGATAAGACAAGAGGACAATTTGATTAATGTTAGCAACTTAGTTTTGCCAGGTGGTCTACTTGCTTAGAAAATAAATAATCAGAACCTAATAGCCTTGGGGCAGGTTTAATTCATTCTTGTAGAAAAATGTTTTAATCCTACTTATGGGTAGTCAAAATAATAATCATGTTACATACAATTCACAAATGTCCTGTCAAAGCAAACAGGATTGTAATTAAAGACTATCCTTTCAGGGAATTTTATGACATCCCATGATAAGCATAATTAAACATCTTAGGAGGTTAGATACTTAAGCTGAGTTAGAATTAGCCTGTGAGATATCAAAAATGCTGCAGCTGAGGTATGAAAAAGAGCTTTGAATCTGTGACAGGTGGAAACAAGGGAGACTTGATTCTGAAGAATCAAAGATAAAAAATTCCTTTTTCCTGGTATTTCTCCTATCCCTCTTGTCAAGTCAGAGGAGAAAACATTTACACTTGTGGGTGTCTTCCCATCAAGAGACTTATGAATGGTGGAGAAAAATCTAAACACTGACAGTTCATGCTACCTTGCTATCAAAAAATTGAGCTTCAGCCAATCCACAACTTCATTGGAAAGCCATTTCAATTGAGATTCTTATTTGGCCTCATCTCTGTGAGATCCCCATGTGCTGCAAAATGGACCTTGCCTTAAATGGTTCCTGAGAGACTCCTTTCATCACTCATCCTGAACAGACACCATTTTAAGGAGTGCTACTTTTTCATTCTGTGCTGTCACAAAAGCTGGACTAAGCTTTCCTGCTGCAGTACAGAAAAAGACACCAGCCAGATTCTGATCCTCCTTGAAGTGATAGCAGAAAGAAGTTGCTAGCTGCAAGTCCAGCTAAGACTAAATTACCACCTCAAGAATGAAAAGGTAATGACAAATAAACATAAGAAAGAATTGCTGCTTTGAGGAGTGAAACTTAAAAGTCTGAAATTCAAGGAAGTTTTCTTTGTTTGGTTGCTTTTAATAAGCAGGATTGAAAAAATCATTCCGTAAATGAAAAGAGCATTGCAGAAGAATGAGCCAAGCCCCCTGGAGAGGCTGGCTGTCAGAGTTGTCTTGCTGTTCAGCAGGTACTCACAGCCTAATCTATGGAAAGCTGGTTTCCACTACAAACTATCATGTGTACTTGTCACTCTCAAAGAACTGCCAGAGGCCCCTGAGCCACCATGCTCTATGGGTTTCTCTTCTCAGTCTTACCCTGACCATGAACAAAAGCATGTGATGGGAAAACTGTAAGATAACCTTGTCCAAATCAGAATATCTTTGTCTTGCCTTTCCTCTGCAGTGGCTGAACAATGCTGAAAATCCAAACCTCTCATATTGCAGGCCTTTTAGGAGGTTGTGATCTTGGTCCTAATAGGCTGCTTTTCCAGTTCAAAACTAAAAAAGCTTCTCATATGAACCACTATTTTTGAAGCTATTTAAGAGTTTCTGGGTTTTGTTGTTTTTCATTGCTGAGGGAACTTGGTGTCACACAGAAAAAGTAGCAGAAAAAATACATAGTTCATACAAATTTCTGCTTTTGCTCTACAAGACAGTGTCTAATTATGTAACATATTTTTTTACTAGTGGTTTCACATAAACAGAAGATTAACCACAATATGGAGATCTATTTCTGTATCAATTCAGAATGGTTAATGGCCTTAAGTCACAAAAATGTAGGCTAAGATTTGCATAGCCCCTCTAGCTCTTCAAGGGAAATATTTAAGCTCCAGTGAGAGTCCCAGCAACATGCATTGAGTACTGAAAGATAAGGGGCGCTAATCTTGAAGATGTAATTAATAATCTAGTTTGGATTAATTACTTGTACATTACCCAGAAAACATATTTAGTGTAATGACACTGTAATTGGAGTTTGACTCCTTTGTAATCACATCCTGTCATCTTAAGCAAAATGCTGGCTCATCTGCAAAGTCCTTTCTAAATATATATTTTACAATAGATCTGGTGTTGCTAGAAGCCTGGGCCTTTCTACTCTGTTTTTGTCTAGCAAAACCATTATCTGCTTTGCATTCTGTCTCCTCTAGAATTTCCAATACTAGAATGAATAGATTAAATTACCATTCTGGTTTGCCAGAGCTTCAGTCCGAATGAGGGTCAGCTGTTAGAAGCTGTAGTCCAGTGGCGTAAGAGCTTTGGCACCGAGAAGGGTGGAGAAGGAGACTTTATTCTTGGCACAGTCTGCATGTGAACACTCATGGTGCTGAGGGGGAGGAGCAGCAAGCCGGAGTGAGCTCCGTCTACCGGTGCTGGGCTAGCGGGGATCCCTGGGAATTAGCAATCCAAGCAGGAAAACTGCTCTGTTCAGGAAAGGCTGAGAGCCCTTGCTGCAGCTGGCAACCTGCTTCTCCAAAAGGGCAACAGAGCAGTGGTCTATGCAGCGTAGGGCTGGTTTTGAGCAGGCTGCTGCTGCCTTCTCTTTAAATGGAAATGTGAGTGCTACTAGCGTGAGACAAGGTGTCTGTACCAGGTCCAGTTGCTCCTGCCAAGACCTGTTGAGCACAGGTCTCCACAGAGCTGATAAGGAGACCAGGGTACATTCTTTTTTCATGGGTTCTGAGTAGCCTGGAAGAGCTGTAATTCCCAACATTCACCCTATTTACAACCCTGTAGAATGTAAACAGAATGTAAAAATGTAAATATTGATACTGTGCTTGACTTTCTAATGAAATTGTTCAAACAACACAACTATGCATTTCAATCCACTCTTAAATCCACTTTCTTTGCCACAGCATGTAAATACCTTTAGAATTTAGTTTTTTGTTCTCCATATTTGAACCAAATCCATACAGAGTAGTGCACACAAATCAGGCAATTGTAAAATGGGACTTGTTTTTGGTTCCATGCTTAGTATCTTGGCCTTCTGCAACCTGTTGATGGTCCTGAAGGATGGGATGCCATCCAGAGGGACCTAGAGAATCTCAAGAAGTGAGCATGTGGGAATCTCATCAGGTTTAACAAGAGCAACTGCAGGGTGCTGCGTTTGGGTCAGGGTACCAGTGCCCAGTCCCAGCACAGGCTGGGGATGAGCAGATGTAGAGCAGCCCTGTGTGAAGGACTTGGGGGTGCTGGTGGGTGAGAGGCTGGACATGACCCAGCCATGGGCACTGAGCCCAGAAAGCCAAACGTATCCTGGGCTGCATCCAAAGCAGCGTGGGCAGCAGGGGAGGGAGGGGATTCTGCCCCTCTGCTCTGCTCTGCTCTGGTGAGGCCCCACCTGGAACCTGCATCCAGCTCTGGGGTCCCAGCACAGGAAGGACACAGAACTGCTGGAGTGACTGCAGAGGAGGGACACCAGGATGATCAGAGGCATGGAGAACCTCTCCTATGAGGAAAGGCTGAGGGAACTGGGGTTGTTCAGTCTGGAAAAGAGAAAGCTACCTGTGGCCTTTCAGTACCCAAAGAGAAACTTAAAAAAAGATGGAGAGGGACAATTTACAAGGTCACGTAGTAACAGGACAAGGTGGAATGTTTTCAGACTGTGAGAGAATAAGTTTAGATTGGGGATTAAGAAGAAATTCTTTACTGTGAAGGTAGTGAGGCACTGGAACACGTTGTCCAGGGAAGCTGTGGATCCCCCACTCCTGGAGGTGTTCAAGACCAGGTCAGTTGGGTCCCTGAGCAACCTAGTCTAATTTAAGGTGTCCCAGCAGAGGTTTGTAACTGGATGATCTTCAAGGTCCCCTTTGAACCCAACCATTCTATGATTCTAAGAAGCCAGGCTCTAATCTGAAATATGCTCTGAAACATAAGACTCTCTCCTCACAGTCCTTCTTCCACACCAATGAACTGCTTGGGGGAGCCACTGAACATCGCTGTCTATGGAAAGAATGTCTGGTGAATGATGCTACTTAAAACTTGATCTCTTCATTCCAAGCAGGATGCTGATAAAATGCACTGCAGTTGTTTATGAAGGGGAAGAAGGGACTTAGTCCTTTTTTATAAGAGAATGTTTGAATACTATTTTTTGTCTTTGTGTGACATGACAGAAGTAAGTAGGAAACACTTCTGGTCCAGCCCTGTCTATCCAATAACACATCAGAAACACAGACATGGATAAAACTGTTAGGGACATAACACTGTATTTAAGAATGTAAGATTTCTACAGAGTATTGCACATAGAAGGGATTGCCTGTGTCAGGTTCTTTTGCATGCAGTATTTATGCCATTGTAAATTGGTTTGTTGTGACTAGCAAGCACCTACCTGGTAAGTGCTAACTTAAAAGTTTCACTTGAACATGATTAGAGCCATTTATGGTGCTTGGTGAGTCGGAGATGAGTAGGGAAGCAGAATAGTTTTTCATAGTCAGGAGAAGGGGACAAGGACTGAATACTCTGTCCTTACAGCCACCTGTGTAATGCAAGGCATTGGAGAGTATAAGCATGGGAATTGAAGGAGTAGTGTTGGTACTGAGAATGGAGAAGTCAGCAAATGAGACTTTTGACTTCTGTCACACTTCTTAGGAATACAGATACTCCTCCTCAGTTGCCTACAGTGTCCTACTGCCCGTGGACAGCTGCTCCAGAGCAGTCCAGATGTCTTCCTAGATGTACACTACAACATGCCAAAAAGCAATGGTAGTTGAGAAAGTCCACTTCTGTCCCAGAAGCAAGCTGTTCCATTTCTTGGTAAAACCCCGTATTGTGGATTAACCCCCCAGCTGCTTGCTTGCTCACTCTTCCCCCAGGAGGAGGGGAAAGAGAATCTGAAGAATAAAAGTTATAAAACTCACAGGTTGAGTTAAAGACAGTTTAAAAGGAAAAACACAAGGTGCCTGATCAAGAAAAGCAAAGTAAGAAATTCTTTTCTATTTCCCATCAGCAACTACTCAGCCAATTCCAGAAAAGCAGGTCTTTAGCATTGTAACAGTTAGTTGGGATGACAGTTAATTGGAATGACAACTAACTGAGATGACAAGTGCTGTAACTCTGAAATTACCACTTTCTTCCTTCTTTCCCCTAGATTTTTTTGCTGTGTGTGGTGCCATAGGGTATGGAATATCCCTTTGGTCCCTAGGATCAGCTGTCCCAGCTTCTTGTGCCTCCCAGTGTTCAGAGTTGCCTTCCAACTTCTTGTGCACTCCCAGCCTGATTTCTTGTGGGGGAGTGTGACAAACAGAAAAGTCTTTGAAGGTTGTTGAGAATGAGTGGTTAAGATTGCTTAAAGAAACCCCGTCAAAGGTATCAACAAAAGCAATTCTGTAACAAATTTGGGGAAGCACAGTAGAGTTCTGTGGCAAGGTTTCCTCTTACCACACAGATAAAGAGCACAAAGGAGAGCTGGATTAGAATCCACCTGGAGTGACACAACAGAGACTGGGGATGCAAAAGGGTGAGGATGGAGAGTGTAAGGGTGCAGAGGGGGAAGGGAGACCCTCCCACCGAGTCACAAGGTCCACAATGGACCCCTTGCCAAGCCTACCCTTGGAACTGCTCAGTGCTTTGTGTCTAAAGGATTTGGCAGCTCTTAATCATTGACTGATTTAATTCTTACAGGATGATTCCTAAAGATTTACCATAACCACAACAGTAATTTATTTTTGAATCTAAGATGGCAACATTGCTGCTACACTTGCTGTAAAGTGTTGAAGTCAGTTTCCACACATGCACACAGACACAGACATGGATATATTCAAATATTTGTGCGTGTGTGTGCATATGTACAAAGCCCCTGTTTAAAGCTCCCCGGGTTCAGAGAAATGCCTGCCTTTGCATCCAGCAGTGGGCAAAGGCTTCAGCCTCGAGGAGGGGGTACCAGCCCAGCCCCCACTGTCTGTTTTGGAAGAAGCTCCTTTGAGTTCTCAAACCTGTGGGTTGATGAGCAACGAGAGGCACGTCCTGCTCCAAGGGAGGTGCTGGCACAGCCACTGGGGCACGGCATCTCAAAGGGCCTCCTGTGGGACCCTGTTCAGAGGGTTCTGAGGTGCTTGGCTTTCGTCTTCCATCAGCTTCCATCCTGGACTGTCGAGGCCAGTAATTTTCCTCAGATGTCCAGTAACGATAACATTATTCCACTCCAGCTGTGACTCAGACCACAATAAGTTTCCAAGGCTCTTCATTAGAAAACTGAAGTTTGTTAGGCACCAGAAGTTCTGGGGAACAGGCAGTGCTATTGATATGCTCAAGGGGAGCTTATTGATCCACAGCCATTAATTAGAACCAAGGCTTAACAAGGATTCCTGAGATCACAGACCAGCCTGAGGAGATGGGGGAGAATGTTCACAACACTTTGCAAACACTGGTCAGCAATAACAAAAACACTCCTATGCTACCAACACTCTTTTGATCACAATTCTAAAACATAGCACCACATGAGCTCCTATAAGGAAAATTTACTCCATCACAGCCAAAACCAGTACTCCCTACTTGCTTTCTTACCTGTCTCTGCTGGGGCTACAGATGGGTAGCACCACAGCTCATCATAGTGAGAGTGTCTTTGACAAATGAAGGGGTCCATTGTCTGAGTTGCTTGGAAAGGATGTTTGACCCTTGTGTTTTCTTAATCAGCACCAGTGGTAATTCTAACAGAGTCTGCATGGTCTGTACTCAGTTGGAAAGTGCCCTTGATAGTACTTCATCTTCCTGTGCTAACTTTTAGTTGGATTTTATGCTTTCAGGCAGGGATACAAAAATATATTCTGTCTTCTTTCTTGTACAGTGGCTTGTGGAACTTTTTATACTGTCATCTATGATGCTAGGCATTAAAAATAATTGAATTTGACTTGAAAACCAGTTATATTTGTGAGTTAGTGTTTGTATATCTGTGTGCATAAGATCACTTCCTTAGCCCTCAGTGATTTCTGCAAACTGGCTAATTTCTTTGTCTTGTCAGCTCTGTCCAGAAGTAACATCTCCCTGTAGTAATTCTCCAAGTCACATTTTCTGACTGTCTTGGGACTGTTTGCAGGGTGCCTAATTGATTTCCAACTGGTATGAAGTCTCTACACATGTACTTAGCTCTGCCAGCACTTTACAGTGCAATCTCTGAAGACACTGCTAGATGCCACCCATGCAGATGCCACCTATGTCCAATATTAAAATTAGAAGACAGCAACTCCCTGCCTGTGCAGAGATGAAGCTTAGACAAGCTCAGACAAAGTACATGCTCAAGTAGAGAGACTTTCTCTTAATTAATTGCTGCGGCTTTTACAAATAAAAGAAACAGCACAGATGAACTTGTAGCCTCACTTACTGAGTCACAGAATATCTCAGTTTGGAAGAGACCCATAAGAAACATTGAGTCCAACTTCCTCTTTCCTACAAGTCCTAAAACTAAACCATGTCATGACTAAGAGGGTTGTCCAGATGCTCCTTGAACTCTGAACACTCTCCTGGGGAACATGGCTCCCGAGCTTCTCAGTAAGGAGCCATTTCCTAGCAGCAAACTGTTTATATATCGCAGCCTTGGAAAGAGAAAACAGACTCCCTTACTGAATAGCAAGGGTGGAACTCAGCCTCATCAGCCCAAAGGAGCAAGTTTCTCCCACTAGAAGTTACATGAACACATATTAAAAGCTGTTTCATACTGACCGTCAAAACCATTCATAGAATATCACCTGCTTTATCCAAGCCACAGTAAGTAGGTGGGTTACTCTACCCACTTCGCCATTTGGTTGAAACAGAAATTGTACAAGGTGATGTCAGTATCCTTGAACAAGCCACCTAGTACTAACTTCCCAGCTCCAAGAAGTAAAGAGATCCTGAGTTTGCTGCTAACTTTGAAATACAACACAGAAAAAAAAAAAAATCATACAGGAATTTTCTTTCTAGAAATAGGGTTATCTAGAAAAGTCATCGTTATAATTATTTGCAGGTTTTCTTATGAAATAAGAAATTTCATGTGTGGCTATGAATAGATATTGTCCTGGTTTATCCTGTTAACTCATTTTCCAAAATGAATTTATGGCAAGGGAAAAAGAGAAAGAGTTCTCGCTCTTCCCGATCTAGCTTGATGTGACAGGAGGAAAACGTTAGAAATATGTGTTGGGTTCACATGTCCACATTTTGGTAGTGAGTGAATGGGAAGGCTTCAGGGGTGGCATCTGTGAGGAGGCTTGGGGCTGCTCTGTTCCAGACTCACTGCAGGGCAGAGCCAAGTCCCACAGCTGAGCCCCACAGCTGAGCAATGACATCTTTGGCAAGGCAGTTAGGAAAGGGCAGAAAAGGCTGCACAGCTGTTTTAAGAGCAAAGGGTTGGAAAAACATGTAAGAAATAGCCCTGTAAACACCAAAGGGAGAGAAGGAGCAAGGGCAGTAGAGCAGAAAAGAGTAGTTGTGGAGGACCACAGTGGATCAAGTATCCACAGTGCAGCCCACTGAGAGCCCCACACAATGGCAGGGGGGTATATCCTGAAAGAACCTCCAGCCGTGAGGAGCTCATGTCACAGTAGAATCTTGGCAGGAGCTGCAACCCATGGGGAGGAGCCCACGCAGAAACAGGTTTTCTGTCAGGAATAGGTTTTCTGGAGCCTGTGGGGAACCCACTCAGAAGCAGTTTATGAAGACTGTATCTTGTGGGGAGGGACTCCATACTGAAGCAGAGGAAAAGTGTGAGTAGGAGAAAGGAGCAGAGAGGATCTATCATAGACTGATTGTAACCCCCCCTCCCCCATGTCATTTTCAAGGGGGGGAATTGAGAGTGNTGCCACAAAAAGAAATACAAATACTTGGTTAGAAGATTTCCAATATTGATCTGGTTTTTATCTGCTTGATAAAATCTTCTTTCAAAGATTTTCAGTGGTTCAGTACTTCCTAATTATTATGAGCGCATGTTCATAAAATTCTCTATTGGTGCTTCCAGTCATATTTAGAAAAACCTGAAGGTTCCAGATGGAAAGCAAAGGGGATGGTGCAATTTTCTGAAGAACCGCAATTCTTAGCTGGGTACAATGAAACATTTCTTTCATTCTGATGCATGTCACTCTCAGCCTTCTAAACATTTTAACTTCCAGCCAGTCTCAGCTTCCCAATTTGTTCTGCAGTTCTCTGCCTCATAGAAGAAGAAGAAAAAGAGGGCATAAAGACTATGCCTTCATGTATGTATAAACATACATGAAGGTGTGGTCTTCCTGATGGCCCATTCAACAGGAACAACAAGAAAGTAGAGAGAACTGTGAAGAAACTGTCTAAGGAGAAGGTTTGTGACTGTAAGCAACTCAAACTCCAAAACAGAGGGCTGTACAGCTGAGGGAGCGATCTGCATAGAATTACGTCTGACTGTTGTGATCTGTCACAAAAGGAAGGGTGAGTAGACAACTGAACAAGGCACAGGGCAGGAGGGATTTCTTTCACACAGAAACATCTCTGTTTCAAGCTTGATCTCTCTGCGATAAGATCTCCCTACTGTACATGAAAGATGGCTTAGGAGGAGGCTTGGGAAACATTTGTTTGGTGTCTAGCGAACTGTGATAACAAGTAGGACTTGGGGCTTTCCGTCATTTACAGAATACAGATTGTTAGTTTTTATTTTTGTAGCTGTAGGCAAAATAGTCTCTAATTTTAAGCAAGCAGAGACTATATTAATAAATTAAAATGACTAAATACCCTATGCTTTGGTCAGCGTTTAAAATGAAATTCAAGATGCAGGAAAGCTGTCATCTGTTTCTATATTTCAC
>WAAG01045852.1:0-24866 GCA_013390105.1 Tichodroma muraria
GAGAGTGCAGCTACAACATTCAGAGACACACACGACCCTATTATGAGCTGAAACTTCCCATATCCTTACTGGCCCTTAGCTTTACCAAACTGCAAAGATTAGTTGTTGAGATGGTTGTTAGTAACACTAATGAAGTGTTTCAATCTGCCATGACTCAGTGGGGAAAAAAACTTGTATTTGGAACAAGGCTAAACAAAACCTGAGAAATTCAAGAGACAGGAAGAAATCACATTTTGGATGAGATGAATGTAAGGGTGTGGAACCTTTGTTTAATTAATTTTCCTGTGAGAAGTTTTGAAGAAGAAACAGTTTTTGATTAGAATGGAATACTGGCTGAATATAGAATATTTTTGGGCAGATCACTGCCAAAGCCTGAAACTTTGTTCTTCAACTACCTGTGTGTTACGTATAAAGAATAAACAGAGAATTATGTCTCGTATGAGAACCAGGCTATGTAACTCAAAAATTATTATTTTAGAATTCATGTCCTGTGTGATATCTTTATACATGCTTAACTCTCTCTTCGTATTAAGTGCTTGCAGAGTGTAGAAAAGAAATGTAACGTGCTGTTTATGCTCATGGGTAGTGAGGAACCCAAAGTTTCGTCCTTCTTTCCTTAATGTGTTGACAATTGGCCTCAGTAGATGTGAAACAGCAATTACAGCTTTCACACACCTGGCCCTCCAGGCTCGACAATGAGCATCCATTATCCACCTCTGTGTTCTGTTGGATGCAGCAGAGAGGGAGGGTTTGCTGTGGTAATTGCAGAGATAAGTGGCTTTAATGTAATGGGAATGATTTAGGAGAGCTGTAACCAACTGAGAGCTGAGACTAGAGGCAGTCCTGGTGTCCCCTGTCACAGACTGAAGAGCTTTTTTAGGGAATGGTCCCCTTTGAGGCTGTTGAGTTGTCAACCTGACTTTATTGGGCTGTTACTTGTGGCAGCAGGGAAATGTGTCACAGCTGCTCCAGACTTCCTCTGTCAGTCTCAGCAGGCCATGGAGATCTGTGTCCCTGTTTTTCTTTCTTCACTCTCTTTTAAACAAAGTGTCAAACCTTCTTCCCAGCTTCAGTGAGAATAAATTCATAAATCGAGAAGACTTCCAGATTCTGCAGGGATTTAGTCTGTGTGGAAAAAAGAAAGATATGGATATATGTTTGTCATTTCAGTCTTTATTAAACAACACGTTCCAGAGACAAATGCTCAGGCTGGGATTAAGTTAAGAACGTGACTCTCATTTCTTGCCCGACCTGTAGTGACACTTGAAAATGCATTTCTCTAAATCTTCGCTCTGTACTCCCAAGGCTGAGCATCTTTTTATGCTGATAGCTTTTCTCTATATTTGTCTCTCAGTGTAAACAGGAAGACTCACTTTTCTCTAAGCAGGAAGGTTTATTTAACGAAAGAGAAACTATGACTTTATTGAAGATAGGATGATGTAATCTACAGGGTGCATCTGTCCAGTCATACTTTTATATTTGAGGAAATAGCCCCCTCAGCCTCATCACACAGCACAGATGAATGCAAGATGAGCTGTGAAGAAGGAAAATTTGGGCAGGTTTGTGGAGCAGAATTTTATATTTTTTTTTTAATTAAATCCTGTCTGGCTACTTCTGTTAAACTGTGCAAGAAAACTTTTTGAATTCCAGTATTTCCTATTCTAGTACAGTATAAAGATAAAATCCTATCCATAAAGATAATTTTCCTGACCTTTTAACAGGAGATCTAAGGGGTGCTGTAACTCATCCAGTCTGCACATAACTGGCAGATTCCAGGTGCTTCTCCTCAATCTTCATCTCTTTCTCTGGAGTTACAAACTTTGCTTAAGTGGGAGATCCAGCTCTGCTGATGTAGTCTCAGCTTAACTGAGATCCTTCAAAGAGCAAGGCAGAGTAACTTCACTTCTGTGGAATTTCTGGGTGCTGCTTCCTTGTTTGACCTTTAGTATTTGCTTTAAGTGGAGACAGTGGGTGAAATTTCGTAGAACTACAAAGCAACAAAGATACTTATTTTGGCTGTCAATGAAGACTGGGCATCCAGGCTGTCAGCAAGACATACATGGTAGAGATTTGCTGCTCCTTTTTGTGACAACATATTTGCCTTGCAGTTCCAGCCATGTTGCATTGCTCTGTTCTCCTTGCTTACATAATGCCAGAGAAGCTTCTTCAGTGCTCAATTCAGGATACAGCTACTGTTTCAAGTGTCAGCAGAAACAGCCTCAAGTACTCTGACTGATTAGGAAGGACTGAAAACCAGTGCAAAGTGCTTTGTTTATCAAATGAGTCTTGTTCTGCTCATATTTGCATGCACACAACTGTAAAATGTCATAATTCAAGTGGCAATTATGGCAACATGTGCAAATTGGGTGATTCTGCATGCAGCTGGCCAGTTGTGCATGCACAATTACCCAAATTACAAATGCAATCACAGATAAAGCCTATAAATGCTCCTCAGCAGTGTAAAAATTGACTATTTTCTTTCATAGGATGATTTCTGGATAAAGTTGTGATAAATTTGAAGTTGTGTATTTTCTTTTGGTCATGGTCAGGAAGTTACTTGGTGGGGAAGGTGTCTTTTAAAATTGTAAACTGCTAGTTTCTTGTGTGTTTTTGAACACAGAAGTCCAAGATACAGTTATAGATCACAACTTTCCTTTTCCAGGCCAGTGTATTCCTTCTTATATGTTATTTTTGCATGCATTACTCCAGCAATATTTTAATAAGATGGATAAGGTGAGATAGGTACTAAAATAACTGAGTTTTCTACTGAATTCACTGATTCTGAATAGTTTTGCATGTTATTTTATTTAATTCTTTGTCAAGGGAAGGCCACACTCTAAATGGGAGCATCCTGTGTGCCTTGATTTGCTACCTCCAAATGTCTGAGCTTGAGATGAGAAGCTGAACAAGGCTCTGGAATGGGGCTTTAACAAGAACCACAATATTAAAAAAAAAATGGATTTTCTAGGTCAACACTTGGAAGTAAACTTTTCTCCATGGAAGTAAAAAGTAAATGCATCCCCAAATGTTCCAAGTCCACAATAAAATATAAGAAGGATGGGAAAGGGCCTTTGGGAGGTGAGCTGCTCCATAGGAGCATGCAAAAAGTCCTGGAAAAGCTGAAGATTCTCCAAGGCAGAAAGGTGTGGGCAGAGGGAGCCATGTGGAGCCAGAGCTTGCAGCAAGAAGTGGAACTAAGGTCAAAAACACTGTCAAAGTATTTGATGTAGAAGCAGTTCCTCACCTTGCTTTCCAACAAAAAATAATTGAATTGAGCTTTGTAGTACTGGAAAGTGTGCTTCTTCTTGGTAGGGAACTGGCCACAATTCATCAATATTCAGTTATGTAGATATGAAATTTATATTAAACTTTAATGTTACAAATGACTCATTTCTGCCCCTGGTTCCCTTGTAGGAACAATGGAAAAATACATTGAACAGTAGCACATAAAACTGAGTGAATGAGAGCCATTTCTTTATCTTCCATCAAAACTTAATTTCCTGTTTGAAATATTTCACACGGTTAAGTAAAACACAAAATAATGAATCAATTCTAAAATTCTCCTCTCTAAGTAGGCTGATCTTGAGCTGAGAAACAAATCCTTGTGGGTGCAGGATGGCTGCAGGCTGTTGATAGGAGTGGGAAGGAGAGGGGAGCAGCTGCATTGCAGGGGACCAAGCAGGAGATAATAATTCAACTGTGGGTGTAGGGGATGGGTGACACAATAATACCTTAATGCCCTAAGACTTTTATCAGAGCTAGTGGAGAGGGAGGAAACAAACTAATGGAATTTTCTCTTTGGTACAAGCCTTCTCAGAATAAATAAATCTCTCCTGGGGGTAGCACATCCCAAGTCACAGATGCACAAGTTCAGAAATTATCAGCTTGAGCATCTTAGCTAAAATTAATTAGCTGGAATGATCATTGCTATGTGCACTAACAGGGTCCCCTCTGACTAAGTGGAGAGGATCACATGCTAATGAAGACAGAATGCTCTGCAGCTGGGAGCCAGCAGTGCATGTCCTCCTGAGCTGCTCCAGAGTGCTGAATGTAATCTCCGGGATCTGGGTCGGAGGCAGAATGTCCCTCAAGGATACAGTACTGCCTTTACTGGACACATTTATATTTAGGTGATGCCAGCGTTCAGGAAAAGGAGATTAAGCACACTCAAGATCTATTTCTTTTAAAGTTGTTGTAATTGACTTGCGTTTAGAGAGATTCTCCTTCAGCTCTGGCTCAGATGTCAGTTTTGATTCTTCTTCTGTGCCTGGACATAGTCTAACACAGCTTCTACTTCAAAACATTTATAATCCAAATAGTCCTGACTGACTTGAGTAGTAGATCTATGTTTAAATAGATGTGGGAGACCAAGGGATGGGAGGATGGGATATCTTGCTTATGGTATGTAAATATCTGTAGAAATGTTGTCTATCAACTCTTCCCTCTCTCAAATTTGTCTTTTTTTTTTAGCAGCCCAGCTGCTTATACAACCTCCTTTTACAAACGTTCAAATCTCAGTTGCCCAAGGACTCCTTTATTTATTTTAAAGTAATTTGGATAAATCCAGGATCTTTAGTGTAGAAAAAAACCCCCGAAAACAGGACAACAAATAGCTTTTTTGGAAAATGCCCTCATTAGAAACTCAGAAAGATGTACTTAAAATACATCTAATTCCAGGTAGTCGAAAAAAGTGGAATGAACATAAATGGGGAAAAAAAATGGTATTGGAAGAGATTAATTTATTTATCATGAGGTTGATTTGAGCCCATCAGCCTGATGTGCACAAGGACAATCTCTGTCCCAGCCACAGCTCCTCGAGCTGGAGTAGCTCAGGGACATTAGATTGATTGTCTCTATGTGTTATCTACTCTTCATAAAAGGGAAATTGTTCCTTCTCATTCTTTTTGGCACCAATTTTAACCTTGCTTCGCCTAAAATATGACTCCTTAATGCATGAAATTTTTAAGTATTTGGACTATCTCTGAAGGCTAAAGAGGTATATTGGTGGCAAATGTGATTATAAAAGGTTCTTTAATAGACTCTAAATGATGCTTTGTACTGAGCCTGACTGCAGCTCAGCAGTTTAGGGCTGGGGCTGTGCAGCTCTCGCTGCTGGCTCTCCTGCAGAGGTGCTGTGCCCTGATTTGGGAGCCCCTTCAGGAACTCTGCTGTGTCTGTTGGATGCAGAAGCTGCCCATGCTGTTTCACTCACCCAGTTAATCTCTTCCAGGCTCTGGCAATGACGGTAGGGCAGGCAGTGGGCTGGATCCTGGTCAGTCAGTTCACTGAGCTCTACACTGGAAACAGCTGATAGAACAGGAGACCTAGAGCAGCTGATAAAGCAGCCAGGCTGACTCACACTGCTATGGCCACTACAGATTTTTCTCTGTTAATTTGTCAGATTAAGCAGCCACAGAGATGTTCTCTGTTTATCACCATAGCACAGCTGCTGTTTCAGCTTACAGCAGGCTCCTCCATGACCAGCAAACTGATCTTTCTTCTTTAGTAGGTTCTTTACTTTACAGCAATTTAAACATGGTCTAAAAAGTGCCATGACTTTTTTTTCTTAAGATGGAACTTTTCTGGCCATGTCTCTGAGCTGATCAATTCTCTCAGTAGAACAGTCATTAAAAAAAAACAAAAACAAAACACATTTACTGCACAATGGTTTGCCAAATTATCACCTCTCTGGCAAGACTCTTACCACTGACTAATTACACTGACCCTGCTCCATGCACACCGGTTGTCACCATTCCATGGGAAGTGTTATGGTTCCTGCAGAGCTGAGAACTTGTCCTTGCTCTGCTGTGCCTCCAGATCCAAGCAGAGGCTGATACTTCTGTGACTTGTCTGGGGGCAAATCCCTGAGAGGTTTCGTGGCAAGAAAATGTTTGCTGTGTGTTGTAGGTGTGTATGGCCCAGGCAGCAAGTTGGCTGTGCATTTGTAGCTAAACTATAATGAAAATGTAGCTAAATATGAGTTGGCCCCATATTTGTGGCATAGTTACAATGAAAAAAAGGGATACTGTAGGTTTGTCTAGTGTCTGAAGCAGCACATCCAACAAGCCCAGGTGAGAGTCCTACACTCTGAATTAATCAGAGGATAACACCAGCCTCCCTGTGCCTGTGCAGAAAATCAAGGTTCCCCTCACATTTCAGAATGTGATGATGTCAGTGAAGCTATTATGTTTCTGTAGCTTTAAATAACTATCAAGAACACAATTGCAAAGATGATTTCAGATGGCTTATTGGATTTGCTTCTGAAGCAAATTGTGTCATTGCAAAGACAAAATAAAAATCCCCACAACATTAGAGCTGCTTTAATTGCCTCTTAATGCGTGGTATTGCCAAAATTAGAAACATGATTAGAAAGCAACAGGTTTTCGTAAAATTTCTCTTTCATCAGTGTTATCACGTTGCCTTGAATGATTCTCGTATTCAGATAAAAATGTTACTGGCCTTTGATACAATCTTTTTATAAGCCAAGTGACCTGTGAGTTCATAAACAATGTGTTTGTTTGGTTTGTTTTTTTTCCCCCCTCCCCAATTTAGTTGGCTTCTGAGGTGACCTTAAGTTTGCTTAGGTTTGAAATTGCCTTCCAGTCTACAAATTGGAGTATTTTGAGCTGGAAGAATCAGAAATACTTCGGTATAAATGTCTAAATAATATTAATTTTATTAATAGCATGCAAATGAGTTTACACAAAAACCACACAGACAGATGGTTTCTTTTTACCTGTGTCATTGAGCAAGGAAATGTGATATGAAAGAATGATTTGAAATGCTCTTTTGACTGCACCAGCTCTGGAAATAGTTTAGGCAGTCTGCTGCCACAGGCGTTGGAATACTGGTGGAGTTAATGACCAGTGTGGATCCATGGAGAAGGTGCAATATATCCTGGTTTTATTTGGAGCTTATTTAAATTATAGCTTTTTGTTCCATTTTTTGTTTTCTTAATACAAGAACATTTAAGCCTCCTGAGCTTTTAGAGACTTGCAGAGGATGTTGAGAGGGAGCAGCTCTGGGCTGTGATTCTGTCGTTGTCCTGCCCTTGCCCCTTTTGCATCCAGACTTTCATTGCTTGGGAAGAGTTTGGGAGCAGAATTGAACCTTTTATAAGGATCTGTATAAAGAGAAGTCCAAGGTGTAATTCTGCTTGTTGTTAGAATGGCCTTGAATAAAGGCTTTTTCTCAACTAACTACAGGTATTAATTTTTTTGGTCTTTAATTAGCCAGAGTAATACCAAAGTGCTTATGCTATTTCTTATTCCTGATATTGCTTTAAAGGTAGCAACATTTTTTAATATCTCCTAATTTGATTAAGATGGTAATCAGACTGTTACATAGCTGATCCTCATCTTTTACTACTGATAATTAATTATTGAAATGCACAATGTGTGTATTCTCTACTAAATACCAGGATCCTCTTGTATTTTTGTATGGCTGTATCACTTTGATTTCTTTCATCACTTCTGCTGTACAGCTACTAATGTGTGATTTTTCAGCAAGACAACACACACACACATTGCTCTGTTGATTAGCAGTTTACTTTTTCCTTATAGAAAATGATTAAATTTCCTTACCAGTAAATTAGTGTTAATTCAAAGTCTGAGGAAAGGCTTTATTATTACTTTTCCTAGCACAGAAGAATACCAGTTTCCAAAAATGTCTCTAAACTGGGAGATAAAGCTTTTCCTATCTCTGTTTTCTCATTAGCTCTGTGCTTTTCACTTTCTTTTCCTTTTTTGTACTGGGATTTGTTTTGGTAGAAGATCTTTTTCTGAGGAAGAGGAACGATGGTCCTTGAGCCTTTAAAATAATTATTTAATTACACTCTGGTTGTGTCTTAATAGTTCCCTGAGACCCCATCATGCTAAAAGTGGTTCTGAGCAACGAGAACCCTTACTCAGAGGGTTTTCCAAGGTAATTGCTCATAGCCAGCTGTATTGGGAGTTTTCTCCTGGGGTCCTTGGTGGGCACCAAAAGAGAAGGATCTCCACTGATTTTGTTGCTGTTTTAGGGATGCAGGTATTTTGGAATTGGGATCCACCATTTACACATTAAAAGGCTCTCTGAGAATTTCTCTGAAAGGAAACACTGTGTGATCCTCTATGCTGTATTTCTCTAACAACCCAAAAAACTTTCCCTCCCCACCAAACTAAAATTCTTCTCTTCCCCAAAAGACCAAGAGATGCTGCAAGCTCCTTGTGGCTGGAATCTAGTTTTATTTGGAGCAGGCACCTTCCCCAGCAAAAAAATACTCATGCTCCCCATCAAGCTGCCTGCTTCTCCTTCTCCTCCCAGTTCCAGTGTTCCCTTTGGATTCACCAAGGATACCTGTTCCCATGTTAAATGGGCCATTTCCAGACTGAAATCTCCCAGTGATGTCTGAACTTGAACAACAATGGTTCATTTGTATACATTGTGAATGATAAGCAAAAATCTGTCTGGGACCAACCTATTATAAAGTCTGATCAGTTCCTATTTCAAGTGACACTCAGCAAGAGCAATTCTAACTCTATAATATGTGTGACAGCTATTTCCAGAGTTCCTGCCATTGTGTGGCGTGAAATTGTTTGACAAGAAAGAAACTTGATCTGATAATCAGAGCAGTAAAACTGCATCCTGCCAGCACGTGACCTGGGAGCTGTGATGTTTAAAGTCACGGTGTCACTGGGTACAGATGTCTACCACGAGTGTCTCGGGAAGGACGGTGGCTTTTAGCCTTTGGTTTACTGAAAGCACACACTACTTATTTTAAGCAAGGCTCCATCCTTTTGACATGAGTCACTGTCATTCCTGCCCAGCCCCGGCACGCTGGGAGAATTAGCTGCATTGTTTCAGATGGCAGGGGAAACGGTTTCAGATTTAAAGGATAAATGGTTGTGTGCAGCGGTAATCAGTTGTTGCAAACATTATTCTAAATCAGACTGATTAATGATTGCATTATGATGGGTTCCAAATGGACACAAATCTGGATGTTATGTTTTTGGCAGTGAGCAAAGACCATGTGTTTTGTCTGCTTGGGTTGGTTCAGAAATTGATGTTCCCTTTTGATCAGTTCCTGTAAGGATCTGTTTTTCCTTTCTAAATGCCTGGAAAAAAGTTGCAAAACAACATTATTACTTTCTATGGTCTGAACATAAAAATTGACCAAACCTGAGATCTGTGGGAGAGTAGGTCTCTTTAGACATACTGACAGTTTTGCGGGAGGTTGTTAATCTTAGAAATATTTGTTCTCTGCTACCTGAATATCTTTCTCTTGAATGAGATAGTCCAGACACCAGTCAAAATTGGCTGGAAGAACATGTATTTTTATGCAGCCTTGACTCTGCAGTGTGGCTAACTCATTTTCCATACTCATGCAATTCAGACTGAATCCCCTGAGGGGTGGGAAGTTGATGAAGCAAAAATGAAATGTAAAACAACTTTCTAAACATCTTTACCACTAAGCAGGAAAGTTTTGTGTTCTCCTGGTTTATGAGTCAGAACGATGCATGTTTATAAAGCCAGCAGAATGAAGCTGGGAGTATTCTGGGTCTATTGGGTAGATATTTTCAATCATGTTTTTTATCCTTTTGATGCTTCCCTGCTCCAAAGTGGGTGTCATAGAAAAAGGTTGGCTCTTAATTTTTTGTGTTGTTTTCATTTGTTTTTATCTGCTTTAATCTTTTCAGTGTTATTTTCTGCATTGCAGCTTAGTACCTTTAGCTGCCAGATGTTTGTCAAAATACCATCTTGCCCTTTCTTATTTTTCTCCTTTTATTGACCCAACGAGCATCCAAATGTAAGAAACTGCAGGTTATTGTGGGCACAGAAGAGAGATATAATGACAGATTTAAGGGATGGTTTGAAGCCATACCATCAGCAACTTCTGCAGAGCCCTTCCAGCTGGGAAACTGCACTTGTGTGTGTTAGGCTGGCACTTGTGTTACTCTCTGGGCATTCAGCTTCGTGTGATTTCATGTGGTCTCAGGAGCTTCTTTCTGTAGCTGGAACATTTATCCTTGGGTTCGGTATATTTTGGGCAAGTATTGTAATACTGTTGAGTTTGGCCATATCTGTAGATACTAATTTCCTTGGCTGGAAATATTAGTAATTATGAAATTTTGGAGAATTCTAGTAACTCTTGAATTCAGTGTTTAATACACAGCTCTCAAGTCAGACTAATCTGTAAAGCAGAGTAATGCACCTGATGTTCACAGCAGGCATTTGGAACACCAGTGGAGACAGGGGTGGGATAAATCACTCTGAGTAAGAGTTTAATTAATTGCACTTTGAAATCCAGTAAGTTATACTGGATACTCTTTGTGTGGTGAGTACCATCTCCTTAATTTCACATTCAGTTTTAGACTGGGTAATAAACAAACCTCCTATTGCCTGTGGATTGACTTTAAAAAGTTTTAATCTTATTAGGGAACATTTGATTATAGACTAATTTGCTATGCATCTCTTAAAGAATTCAGATTGATTCTGAGGCTTGTGAGCAACTTTAAATTATCTCTTTCTCACCCAAAACGAAGTTGCATCTCTCATGGACTTAGACTTTAGGTATTAATGAGCCCTTCCCATCAGCTTCCCAGCAGTGGCTCTATCTTGACCATATTGTTGTTGGAAATAAAGCATTTTAGCAAATACTTGAGTTTCATTATGACTGTTTTCAGCAAATAAAAAAGGATAAAAACATATACATCTTAAAAGTACTTGAAGATAGTTTTGTGGCTGTAGTAAGAACTAAGGAATTAGATTTCCATGAATAAAAGAAGGTGGCTTTTATCAATTACAGGAGCAGACTGAGTATATTCATATATGTAGAGAGGGAGACTCAGATTCTCAAAAATGCCCCTCCTTTGGGTGCTTCATTATAAACATCCTATCTTATTTCAGGCTTTGGCTGTCTGTGGCTCTATCTGACTTCATTTTCCTGGCTATTTTAGTAGTCAGTGAAGAAAATTAAGCTTTTTTTTTTTTTTTGCTTATATACTTGGTCTTCTTTTTATGTGCAATCTTAAAACAGCTCTGAATAGTCAAATTAAAGAATCATGTGGCTTTCCATGGCTCAGAAGACTAACAATGGGGAGATCACATTTTGGGATGTTAGCTGCTGCATCATGGAGTGTGAAATAGGTGCTTGTGTTAGTTCAATACTGAGATTCCAAGCAGTGCTGCTTTGCAGGAAGGATCCACATGGTTTCACTCTGCATCTCTGCAGGACTTTACCACAAGGGTTTATTTGTACAGTGGCATCCCTTAACCACTGTGCAAGACTGATCTCTGTTTCAGGAACACAGCTTGAACATCAAAGCTATGCCAAAACAAAGACCTTGACAAAGTTCAGGCTGTGCTCCCATGAAAACGTTCATTTTTGAAGATAGCAGATTATTATTTCTGTGGAGAATTAGCTTTTGGATAATAACACTTAAGACTTTGCCCATTTGGAATAGGATGCTTATAAGGCAGGCATGATGAATTTTCATTGACAGTTTTTTGTGTTGATTCAAGAAACGAACCTTTTCTTTAGCCACACCTGAAGGAAAGAATTAAATAGGGTAAGTAAAAGTCTGTTTTGGTTTTCACAGGTGACTGCAGACTGTTCTTATCTTGGTACAGTTTTTTCTCAATGTGTTCTACTCTTCTTTAGACATACTGCAGTGGGGTTCAATTCTCTAATGAGCTATTCTACTGTGTATGAGAGCACAGCTGGTAATCCAGAAATTTTCAGTAATTAGTCAGGACTATTTCTGTTGTGTAAAAGTGACTGTAAGGTGCATCCAGCTCCATGAATCAAAGTGACCTGTACAAACGTGATCATCATCTGAAACTGTGGAAAAAAACCCCATAAATATAACTTCCTCTCACCTTGTACACAGGAGGACTTTCACCTTCAAAAGCAATCTCTGAATTGGATTTTTAAACATTTTTTTCCTCAGAAAATTAGATGGTATGGGTTTGAAACAATCTAGCCCTCAATGTAAGTCAGTTATGCCTACCTGCCTTAGCAAAAGTATTTCTCTTTTATTTTTTTTTACGCTCTTTCTATTTATTTGAACATACACCATTATCTACTACACCAGGGAGTAAAATAAGTTAAGTGAAAGGAAATCATGATTAAAATCACAACTCAAGAATTAGCTTTCACTTTGGGGGGGAAATTATTGAGCATAAAGCAAAATACATTTTAGTGAAGAAAATAATGAGAGACTTACTTATGAAAAATACAATCATTTTAGAAAACCTTGTATACAGTGAGTAATAATCAGTTCTCCATAATATTAAAGAAGGAGCACTTAAATTTTTTTGACATCCTTAATCATGGGGCCTGGGGAGCTGTACAGAACATTTGCATTAAATTACTCCTCATTTTCCCAGCCTTATCTGCCCCTTCCTTAGGTTTCGCTGCCAGTATTTGTGAATTTGGCAGAAGCCTACAGATTTCATAGCTAATATTGTTGTCTCCTGCCAGGAATATCAGAGCGAGGTGCATTAGATGCTGCATGGCAATTAAGGGTTGAGGGAAATCACGCTGATTTTCATATGTGGCACCCAGGTGCCATCGTTTGTATCAGATTACTCGAGTGGTGCTGCAGAAGATGCTCCCATGCATCCCTTCTGATGCCCTGGGTGTTTCTGCTAGGGCTCGGGTGGGGAGGAGGCGAGCCTGCACTTCCCAGAGTGCAGTGGCAGAGGGCTGGAGCAGTCCTCGTGCCCCTGTGAGCTGTGTGTGCCTGCACTGTGCTGCTTTTCCCTTGATTGCAGAGCAGGCAGCTCTGCCTGACGTCCGCTGGCATTTCCTACAGTGGCCTTGCATTCCCTTCTCCAGGGCCATTGTCTGGGCTCCCACCTTAGCGCTGTTAAGTGGGCTTTTTCACAAGTGGTCATTCTTGGCCTAATTCTGCTTTTATTTAATGCTTTTTTTCCTACAACAAAAGTTGTGCCAGCTCAGCTGTATCACCCGAACAGCTCTCTCCCAAGGCAGATCCAGCCCTGCAGGAATGCACTGCACACATGCCACTATTGCCTGTTAAAACCAGGCTTTTCTGCATCTTTTTAACCCATGTAATCACATTAAGTCAAAACCAATGTAGTCAGTGGTGAAAACCTTAATACTTTTGGGGAATAAGCTCTAGCTGTAGAAACGTGTTAACACAAGGGCAGGTAAGGGGGAATAGGACAAGGGGGAATAGCCTTAAGCTGAAGGAGGGTAGGTGTAGATTAAATTTCAGGAGGAAATTCTCCCCTGTGAGGGTGGGCAGGCCCTGGCACAGGGTGAAGAGGAGAAGATGTGGCTGCCCCTGGAAGTGTCCAAGGCCAGGCTGGATGGGGCTTGGAGCAGCCTGGGACAGTGGAAGGTGTCCCTGCCCATGGCAGGGGGTAGGACTGGAAGAGCTTTAAGGTCCTTGCAACCCAAACAACTCTATGATTCTTTGAAGGTTTATTAGCATTACTCATTTACAGCTGACTATTAAAAAAAAAAAATAAAAATCCCAGTGCCTTTAGAGAAACGGTGTGTCTGCCTCTGAAAACCAGAAATAAATACACCCAAGAACTGTGTGGCACACACAAGTGTGCACGTGTGGAAAGTCCCTCTGAGGCTTTTAACCAAGGCCTGTTCTGCTGGCCAGGATGCTGCAAGCTGAGGAATCTTCCCCCTGCTTGCTGAGTGAACAGAGGTGTAATGCAGGTTCCTTCCCAGGGTTGGAATTATAGATGACACCCTTAGGAAAAAGGCACATCTAGAGCATCTGGGTTGGGACCTCTGAGATGGAGTGAAAAAGTTTCAATTAAGTGCAGTGGAATAGCACTGGCTGGGAAGTGGAATTGATGTTTTGGAGGAAAGGGAAACACTTCAAGGAAACATTTGAATATTTCCCCAGTAAAAAAATTATTATAGACCTCAAATCCCAAAACAAGCAAACAACCCACTGGAATTGTCTAAAGGCTGTATTTTCTCATTACTAAACCATTGTATTTTGATATTAGATATTAAATTATGTGGTGTTACTTAACTCAATGTTATGCAGATCAGAACATTAATTCTTTTGGCATCACTGAAATCAGGTTTAAACAGAAATAGATGCCCTTGAACTGTTTTATTCTTGGTAAAACTGCCTTTTCTAATCAAAAGCTCCTGTGTTGAAAACTAACTGGTCAGCTATGCGTTTCAGCAAAAATTACCCCTTTTGTGTATCTGTGGCCCGCTCCCAAACTGTTTCTGCTATGAGAACTCAAATTCTATTTTCTGATCTGCAGAGAGGGCAAAAGTTTTTGGCATGCATATCTTCATGCATGCTGTGTAAAAAAGAAATAATAATAAATATCCATTAAGGGCTCTGTTTATTATTTCCTCTGTTGATATGACTTAGTGTGGTATAGATTAAAGTTAAGATTATTCTTGTTAAAATACAAAATGTGATTCATCATCACAGTGACTCACAAAACCCCTTTTGAGTTTTTGTGGGCCACCTCCTGAAGCCCCGCATCAAGGAAAGCCTCTCTGGGCTGGGGTAGGTAAATCTCATTTCCAGGGAGTGGAAAGGTGTTAATATTTTAGGAGTTGTTGGGAGTTTCAGTACCCAGTGACACGGGCTCTGCTCCATGTTTAGGGTTCCCATCACATGAGAATTCTGATTCTCTTCTAATACTTTTGCATCCCTTGCTGAAGCCAAGTCCCTAAGTAGGCTATTTCAATGAGATAGAGCCTCCTCTTGTCTTCGGTGCACAGAACTGAAGTCATTGAACTTGAAGGAAGAGTTACTGAGAGAAAATATTTGGCATTTGCTATGTAGTAGTTTGGACCTGGGTGGTCATTGTGTTTCTTTTTAACTTTAAAAACCTGTGTCACCTTAAGAACTGTAGAATTCTGAGAGGATTTATAATCGTTTCCTTGGAAATAGTCCCTGGGATAGTATCACTATAATGCCACGAGGGAGCCAAAGCAGTGTTGAAGCCACAAGCTTCATATGTCATGCAGGACTTCAGTCTATTGAAGAGACTCCTATGTAAAGATTTCAGGGGAGGGAAATTAAAAATGCAGTCTGAAACACTCCAGTGATTTACCACAGGGTTTGCAAAAGCAACAGGACTTCTAAGTCTACTTTCTCTTGCTGTATCTTTCTCATTTATCACAGCCCTTGGAGGAGTTCCTCTTTAGGAGAACCCAATTCCCTGCTTGCTATTATGTCTTCTTCTTGTGATCATGAATCCAAAGTACAGAAGCACTGTTGGATGGGGTTCTCCTGAAAGGCTGGGAAAGCTGCCTCAGGAGTAAAGTCACCAGTCTGATACATTTTTTTCATCCATATTTCCTGGCTTCTTTCACTAAAGACTCAGGTACTGCAATGGGGTGGCTGCTGTGGGACCGAGATCTCAGCTGGCAGAGGCAGCTCTTCCCTGTGACACGTGGCTTGTGTTTGCCACACAGGTAGACTTTGGATTGAAATGGGCTCTAGAAGCAAAGTGGGAAGGGGAAATCCTCTGTTCTGTGCAGGTAGGCAACAGGAGGAATCATGGTTTGGTGAACAAGCCTGGCTGAAGTGTCCTGGGAACAAGCACAGGAGTGTAAAAAGGATGGACCTATTTGATGGTTGCTGTTTGATTTGCTGTGTGTGCTCACTCCATGTCAGCTCAGCAGCTGGTATCTCTGGGAGTGGGAATGTGTGCTCTGAGTGGAAAAGAAATCTTTGGGCAGCAGGATATCTTCCTAGTGGGACTGCTGTGTATATCCAGGAGACATTTTTAAGGCAGCGAGGGAAGGAGTGAGAAACAGCCTCAAAAGGACTTCTTAAAGAAGAAAATATTTAAAGCCGAAGTTGGGTCTTTATTTTTTTCCTTCTTTTTTTTTTTTTTTTTTAAACTAAGCCTTCTAAATGAAAAAGTTGTGTAAATTTATTCTTTATAGAAGTGAAAAATACTGCCTGCAGAGCTGCTTGGTGGTTCATTATTCAACTGAGTACAGTACCTTGTTTTAGAGACTGTTTTTGCAAATGATTATTCTCCATTTCTATCAGCCTGTCCTCACACCGTGGGACCCTTCACAGAGCCAAGTCATTTAAAAATCAAAAACTCAGTAAGAGCTTCGGGGCTTTTTTCAACACTGAATATAGTAGCAAACATATATGTGACATCTTTGCTTTGTTCTTGAATTGCTCTGGATTCGTTTTGGATTGATTATTATCATGGAAATAAATAGAGACTTTCTCTCAAATCCCATTTTTAAGGCTATGGTGATGAACATAGAGGGCTGGGAGAGCCTATGCATGAGAGGTTAGGGAACTTTTGAAAAGGAAATTTCTGGATGTTAATGTGCTGGCAAGGGGAAGAATTCTTAGGGTTCTTATCTGTGACCTGATCCAAGGACAGACTTCCAGTAGACATTGGATCAAATGAGATATGGTTAGTGTGGCTTTGAAATAAGAAATGTGAAAAAGAAATAATTTCAAGGACTAACATGGCCTGGATCACTGGTGTGTGTCTCCACTGTGCAAATACATTCTAGATATAAAAAGATCAATTGGATGATTTAGGTCTCATGCTTTGCATCCTCCCTGGCTCTTGTAAAATTGCACTGAAAATATGAAAACCTGCTCCATGATGAAAAAGGTGTTTTGAAGCATCTACTGTTGATTTAGGGAGTAGGTAACTAAAACAGAACTGCAAAGATTAGAAGGAAGGACACAGACCAATGTCAGTGAATGAAGTTTTCAAAGTCTCAGAGAAAGAACATGATAATACAATTTCTTCTGCTCAGGGCTCTGACTTGCTGAGGTGAAACCTAAGATAGCAAGAAATGTTTTCTACAGAAAAGGAATATTAATATGAGTATTATAAAATATATATGTGATAGTATTTTCACCATATCATTTATGACTTATATTAAGATACTCTGCCTCTTTTCTGCTTTTTTGTCAGGTCCTACAATATTTTATCCTTTCTACCCATTTATTCTTTTTTGTTTCTATGCAGGAGATATCATAAATCCTCCCTTTGATTGTGCATTGATGTAAAATTGAACAACCCCCTATTAGGTATATGCTGCTGTCCCCTGGCAAACATTGGCAGATGTTTGGGTACTTATTACTCTCACTTCACGATCTGAGAAATGTGATCTCTTTTTATTATGAGGAAATATTTTGTTGCTTGTCTGATCCCAGCCCCATTGTGATTTCTGGACAGATTTTGATTGATTTCCTTAAGTTTTGGAACATTTCTTAAGATCTTTCAGTTCAAAAGCAGCTTGTGGCAGTGTAGAAAAAGGAAGATCATAGGGACCTTGGCAGCTTTCTCCCTGGATTTCCTCAGTCTCTCTCCCTTCCTGGAGTCAAGTCAGAGCCTCCTTTGCTGCTCCTGCCATCCAGAAGTGCTTTCCTATAGCTCTCTGCCTCATTGATTCTCCATCTGTTTCACTCTGAGCATCTTTCTGGTGACCTATGTTCGCATCTGGTGTAAATATGCTGCTATTCAAAGTGTTTTTACTCTGTCACTTACCATTTCAGGGGATGATTTATTATGGCAGGAGCTGTGTGCTCTGTGCTGGAGAAAGGGAGGAAATCCAGACATGGCCTCGAGGATTTCTTAGGTCTTGCTTGACTGGGATTGGGAAGCACGAGGCAGTGTGGTGCCGGGAGCCGTGACTGATGAATCTGTCCCTCCAAATTAAGGGGTAAATGAAGGAGCTGGGGATCAGACAGGCAGAGAAGGCAGCTGTGTTAGACACATTTCCTGAAAGTTGTGAAGGACCTGAGCCAAGCCTCAGGGATGTCAGTCAGGAGTCTGCCAGCCACTCTGAAAGACGTTTGGAAACAAGTGCTGGAGGTTTGACTTGCTTTTCTGAGTTAGAGGACAGTGCCTTCATTATAAGCCGCTTCTCCTCTCCTTTTGCAGTCAGAAAAACAATATAATTCATATAGATGGAGCACCACTTTACTATCTAATAGCAATTTGTATTCTAAGGCTGTACAGATTTTTCTCTTATTTCAACATTAGATTAGCAGGGAAAAGAATTACAAAAGAATTGCTGTTGGAAAAGGAATTTGAATACAGACCAGGTGGCTAATTTGCTCCCATTAGTTAGTATGTTTAACAAGGGAGGGTGCAGTCTGCATTAAAGTCTCTGGAAGTACATCTCTATTGCTGTTTAGCATAGCTGCACAGATTTGAAATTTTGCCTGCTTTCCTTTGTGCTGGAGCTTTTTTTTTTCCCCCAAAACACTGGGCAAAGAAGATAGCATATGGATGAGAAGTGGCATATCTGAATGGCTACGTGTGTCTATTGT
The DNA here is from genome assembly GCA_013390105.1 of Tichodroma muraria. Classification (NCBI taxonomy): domain Eukaryota; kingdom Metazoa; phylum Chordata; class Aves; order Passeriformes; family Sittidae; genus Tichodroma; species Tichodroma muraria. The sequence goes on from WAAG01045852.1 coordinate 18,273, forward strand.
ATGAATTGGTACAGAAGAAGAGGATGTATCATCATGCTTTGATAACAAGCAAATCAGGAGCAATTACTTTTTCTTTCAGAGAAGAGAGGATCACTTACAGTACTTCAAAATAAGATTTTTTTTTTTTCCCCCCCTGGAGAATAATAATCATTCTCTGTTGTAAGCTGAGACACTATCATCTTTTTCAGTCTCACTGAGTGTGAGCCATGTGTGGTGTCTGAATGCATCTCTGCACTTAGGAAATAGATTGGATAGGCTGTGATGATGTCACTTCTTAAATATCACTGACTCCTCATCCAGTTGGATCAGATTTTGATCTTTATAGCACATCCTCTATTCTGAAGGAGAAAATGAGTAGAGCGGACTCTTTTCCATAAGGTTTTGGCAACTAGAAAACATTTGTGAAGTGATAACGTAGTGATTGTTCATGCCTGAGTATGTAGAATGAAATTCTATAAGGAAGGCTCTTTATTTCCTAGCAGAAGCTCATGGGAAATAGATGTGGCATACACACCACAAATCACAGGTGGGGAGAGAAACCATGATGCTATTGGACAATAAACAGCGTGTTCAAATAATGTGGATTGATATTAAGAACCAAAGACAAGTGCAAATATCAATCTGTTAAGACTATTCTTTTTTCCATGCCTGACTCTTTATTTGCATTTAGTTGCTATTTTCCAATGGGATTAAAAAGTTTGACAGTTTCATGGTGAGGCTTATTTCTTTAGTACTTGAAGAGGCCACATGGAAAAAGCCTGTTCACTGATTATAAAGACTGGTACATAATTAATGAAATGCAACCAGTTTATTTGTTAGCCAGTGGTGCATACCTGACAGGAGAAGCTGAGGCCTGTTTTTTTAGTTGCATCTTTGTATGTATTTTCTTTTACTTTTAACTTGGCTGCATCGCAGCAGGCAAGAAATGCTGGAATGGCTTCTGAGGCTGAAGTTAATGGTGCCTCTCTCCACATGTTTTCCTCAGCCAGCTGCAATATCCACACTGGCTTGGCTGCTCTGGTCCTTGCCCTGCTCTGTGCCCTGGTGTCCCCTGCAGGGCTGGCCCTGCAGGATTGCCCTGGCTCCAGGCAGAGGAGGTGCAGATCTCCTGTGACACTGCAGCTTGAGCTTTGTGTCCTGGGAGCACAAACAGGACAATTTCTACAATTTCTTGAGGCCTTTATTCACTGAATCGGCCTCTTTTTCATCTTTTGAGTTGCTCCTGAGCTATTGAAAGGCTGTTTAAGTTTGCCACCTTGCTCAGTGCACTTGCCCTCTCTCTGCTGCTATTATGGCAGAGCTGTAGAGGGATAGCATTACACTGGCTCCTACTGTGCCTATCAGAATTACAGGATTCAACAAAACAGCTGTAAACCCTGTGCTAGGAGCAAGCTAACGATGGGAAAAATACTCATAATACCTGCCTCTTGGTGTCAGTTGTTGTCTGCAAGGCACAATAGAACATCTGGAAGCGAGAGCCCTCCTATTCAGGTAGCTGAAATTGCATTAGCTGCTCTGGCATAAAGGACAGGATTAGAATGACAGACCTCCCCACTGAAATATTTGCTTTTGAATAAACTTGTCAAATGCAACAAGGGGTGTAATGGCAAAACTTTCCTCCTTCTGCTGTGAGAAGAGCTTCTGTTTCTGTGATGACAAGAGGGCTGTGTTTAATTGAGCTGCATTTTGCTGCTGTCTGCTGTAGGCAGATACAATGAAAGGGGACAAAGGCCAAGTTCAATTCATTGCTATCAAGCTTCCTTTCTTCTAGGAGCAGGTAAGAGCAAAACAATTACTGCAGGCTTAAAACAGGTGTGTTGTGCCAAGAATGGGGGAAGCAAGAAACTGCTGCAGTATCTTCAAATTAATTTATGCTCAACAGAGATTCACCATTCTTTATGCCACAACAGGGGACCTAAATATAATGGGGAATAAAAACTAAGGAAAATAATGGAGATGGAAAGCGTCTTTCAATACCTTTAGTGTTCATGAGTTATTTCTGTTTGCCAGAATCCACTTTGGTGAGCATTCACTCAGCATAATGAAACATAGCTTACCGTGTAGCTTTGTAGAAACTAGGTCAGGTAAATCTGAGATGCTGTTATAGTTTTATTCATCTTTAAACTATAGATCAGATAGTTCTAATAAAAAATTTTAAAATGGTAGACTTCAATAGTATCCATCACAAAACTCTCGTGTCATTCAGGACATTATCAAGTATTATCTTTGCTCTTTAAGATTACTGTTTCTCCCCCATATTTATTCCTCTTTTTGTTTTAGGTTACTCTGTAAGAAAAAAACAATTTTCCAGTTTCACGCCTTGTTTGGGTGTTGGAAAAGCATCTCTGCAAGCTGGGCAGTGGCTTTGTCTGCCTCACTCAGGGAGTTTGGGCAGTAGAAACAAATCTGTTCCATTTGTGCACCTTTCACCTTTCTTTGTGGGCTGAAGTTTCATCCTCCTTCCTCACGGGGGAAGCCTGTCCTGGGATACCTCACTAACGTTGTGTCTTGTTGCTTGTTCCACCTTGGTGTGTCTGTAAAACACCGTGCTGGACTAACTCAGGGGTTATTTGCCACTGTAATGATGACAAACATTGACAAAATTAACCAGAAACTCATGCTTCAATGAGCCAGTGACGTGGAGCCATATGGGCAACAAAAGTGTCCTTTCTCATTTCTTCTGGAGAATTTTGCCTTTTCTCCTCCATTTAGAAATCAGAAATGGGAGTGTATTTTAGATTGTGCCATCTCTAGTGAATGCACTTTGGTTGTGAAAGATTAAGCAAGAGCTCTCTCTTTGGTGCCAGTTAAGAAGTGATTTGGGGTGAGGCTTGTTGGCCTCAAGGTGCCTCATCCACAGAGCCCGTTTGGCTGCAGGGCAGGAGCACATCCAGAGGGGCCACTCAGGTGGAGATCCTGTCACACACAACAAGAGAGACAAAATTCCTGGCTTCCAGGACATTACACAGCGGTCGAAGTATAATGCTCAGCTAATGTGAATGAATTCATATAATTTGGCTCTTAAACAAAAAATGAAGCGTGCTGATTTGGGAGTTTTAACTGCTCATTTTCTTCAAAAATGGTAAAACAAAGTGATTCAGCCCTTCCAGGATGCTTTTTTTCCCACACATACTTCTAAATTTTAAAAAATGCTTTGTTGGATTTTGTGGTTCCAGGGTTACTTCCATGAAGCAGTGATATTGCCCAGGGGAGGGGAAAAAAAATCACATTTCAATTCTTAAAATATTGTTTTAAGTTATGCCAAACAGATGACAACAAGTATGATTAATATTAACAGAATGGAATACTTTTGTTTAATTTATTCTTTGTGAAGTCCTATTCTTCTTCATGCTTGGATCCCAGGGGAGAAAACAGTTTAATGTGATTTCTGTTCCCCATTTTCTGTTTGCTGGTCTCAGATGGTCTCTGGTCTCCCTCTGAGGTGCCTTAATAGTGACCTGTCTCAAAGATATAGACTTTATTGTTTGTTCTTTGAGCTCTTCACAAGAAGAAAAGTGCATATATCAATTATTCAGTAGAAATTTTCTCTCTGACAAAACTTTCCCTTGATATCTTAACTGAACACAGCCCTACTCATATACTGATTTCTTGCATTCTTTCAGCTTAGTGTCTATTAATGAGTTAACCTAATTATTTCTAGTTCTTAATGTGTTTAGTGCTTCAGCAAGAGCTAATGTTATTGTGGAGGTGAAGGTTATAGAGTGTGTTGGTCTGGTCTGGCAGCTGCAGTGCAATTTCCAGGGGAAACTGGAATGAAATATGATTGTGTGTGCAAGGGTAGGAAAAATCCTCTGAAAATACTACTTGTAAGCACACAGACCACCTGCATCTTTAGAGCTGGCACCTGGACACTCCTTGGAGTGAGGTGGGTGCTCCTCTGTCTTGGCTGGGGGTGGAATTCAGGGACATGAGCCCCTTTCAGCTGTCTCATAATCCTGGCAGCCTCTAGGGTGGGGGATAAAGAAGCAGAAATGAAAGACAAAAAGAGAGAGAACCCAAATCTAGGACAGAGGGGTAGCTAACACAAAAAGTAAATTGCTAAGTGAAAAGGCATGGAGATTAAATAAAAATAAATAGGCTGGGATTCTGGCTCTGTCACACACGAGGCTTTCCTTAGGGGTTAGGATGGATTTTGCCCTTGTTGGTTGATGGAATTCTCCATCCTCTAAGCTGACTAGAGCAAGCTATGAAAAAAAGAGCAATTATTTCTTCTTTCTTGTCTGCTTTTAACAGTTTTTGGTGAGCATGGAAACAATATGAACTATGTTAGTAAAACAAATTGGATGCCAAGAAACGCTGGTGCCCTTACATAGGATAGAAGAGCACAGTCTGAGAAGCCTGTGAGCTGTTGGGGGCTGAATGCAGAATGACAGAACACTTTCTATAATAACTCCTGTGAGCTTTCAGAGCAAACAGGACAATTTTTCCATGTCCTTCCCCTCATTTCTCCTTCAGGTCCTCTCTGTTGTGGTTCTTCCCCGTGGACTAATTGATTTTCACTGAGTTTTTCCTTTAGTTTTTTATCAGTTGATTAGAAAAAAAACCCAGAGCCAACCTGCAAGTGCCTTCTTATCTCACTACATGAGAATAAATTATAGCAGCAAACTCTTGCTTTTCAGGAGCTTTTCTACCAGTAGATACTATTACCCTAGCTATTGTGTCACTTCTTTTTAAAATAGAAAGTAAAAAATTAGTGGTTTCCCACACATCTGATCAAACAATTTCCCATTCTCCATCTGCTCCATATAATATTTGCTCCTCTTGCTACTTGGCATTTATTTCTGTGGCCAATGGATGCAGTAAGGGATTGTAATTTAATTGTTGGCAGAAGTTAAAATGATCCTCTCATTTGCACTATGGCTTTGCTTTTCAAAATTTCCTTTGTCTTAAAATGCAGATCTCCACTTTGCATTAGAATTGTAAAATGATGTTCTGTGTAGATTTGAAAGCCACTGTCACAGCATAAACATCTTTCAAGGGCTTTATTCTTCGATCCTGTGTATTAAACCTGAGTTTTTGTTAGTTGCTAATAAAGCCTTTGCTGTTGTCAAGGCTCTAATGAGTGCTAAAGGAAAAAGGCAACATTGTAGGATGTGTGAACTTAGAGAATGAGTTTTAATTGATGGGTTGCAGTTCACCATTTAGAAAACGTGAACCTTCTGGAGGCCACGAGTGGTGAGCTTTGTTCGCTTGTTGCTTCTTCAGTAATAAAGAACTTTCTATCAGTGCTGGAAATCACAAAACTGAGAGTTTGTTATAATTTTCCGTGGTGCTGGAAAGGACATAGTACCTGGATGTTTGCCCTAAATACATAGCTATAAATATACCTACTTAGCCTAATTAGAAAAGAAAATAATTTGGAGTCTTAACTTTTTATTTCTTACATTTTGTATCTATTTCTTCCTTCTGTCCTCTAAAGTGTCTCTTTATTTAAGTTTGATAAATTTACTGAAGCAAAATACAGAGCCTCCTTGCTTTGTGTATTAATTGCATTATTTTCATTTACAGATGGGGGAACATGGGGAGGTTCAATGGTTTGCCTGTGGTGTGGCCTGAGTTTGTCTCTTGGAGTGGATTAGAATTGAGGAAGGGAAATCCTTATCACAGTGACTGGGAGCACTGGGAATAACCAACGGGTTTAGGAGTGAAACCTGGAGCCTGCTTAGACCTTCTGCACCAAAATGACACTACAAATGAGTGAAATGTAGGTGAAAACATTCATACCTTAAAGTGAGGCTCCAAATGACCCAATTTGCTGGGCCTCTGGTTTGATTTTGGCTTAGTTCCTAGCCTAGTTTCTCACAAGAGAAACTCCTACTGTGAATAGCTGCTTCTTAATAATAGAATATTACTTTACTGATTAATATTTGTTGGACACTTAGTCTAATTACGGTTTCTCACAGCTACTTTAATTACTATAATATGAGGTTTTAACTTAAGCAAAATACTCCAGATGAGTTTAACAATGCTTTGCAACTTAATTCTGTCCATGGGAGCATGGCAGCTGACTATTGGGAGAGAGGAAAGCGCACTCCTTCCTGAGCCCAGGACACGTGTTTCTGAATGATAAGATGTGTCAGTATTTTTGTTCCTGAATCAAAAGGTGTAATACTGAGGATTTAGAGAATCTGGGAACTCTTTAGCCTCAGCCTGGGGAATAGCTGCAGTGAGCATGATTAACTGGATAAAGGGGAGCTCTGTGTAGCGCAATTGAGGATGTCAGTGTTTACTCGCTAATTGAAATTGGAGAGGCAGAATTAAAAGCTTGTGGTTGGTAAGGCATGCCAACACCTTTGAGGGCTAGCTCCTATCTTTTCAGACATGCAGAGGAACACGGGATGGTTTTCCTTGGAGAGAAATTATCCTATTTCTTCTACGTCATTTGCGTAGAAAAGCGAAAGGTGAAATATTGAGATAAGACTTTGGAAGAAGTTAGTCAATAAGTTCTGCTTTCCAGGATATCCCATTTTAAACTGGGGATGTAGTCCACATTCATATTTGTTGAATGTTTTGGTGGGAAGTACAAAATACTTGGACTGGATTTTTGTAGTAAATATAAACACCTTGGCAGAG
>WAAG01045853.1:4162-30184 GCA_013390105.1 Tichodroma muraria
GTAAATGAAGAGAGCCTGATGGCAGCCAGAACAAGAAAGCAAATCTCATTTTGTTTTGCTTTTTACTAAAAATAAATAACACACACTGCTCAGATATGTAGTGATGATTCATTCCCAGCATCCCCTGTCCTCCATTCTGTGTGTATGTCTATACACCACATTTATGTAGAGTCTGTGTCAGTTATTTTCCCAGGAAAAGTCTGTCTAAGCCCCAAACCAACACACCCTGGTTACACCACTCAAATGCAGACAAATTAAAAATGTGAACATGCTACATCACTCATGCTTCTCTTGGCACTTCCCAAGATTTTCTACATGGTGTGCCAAAAGTGCTTCTGTCAGTCAGGTCCAGCTCCTCACCAGACTGGCAAATGTCACAGTGATAGAACAGGCACAGATTTATTGAGGGAGGATTGCAAGAGCAGGGAAATAGGAGGGGCTGCCTGGTCCACACCTCTCCAGTTACTCTGCTGTCCTCTCAGCTCTGCCACCCATATTCTTTTCAGCACTGCAGACACTCTCGTACTTTCCAAAAGAGCTGCCTCTGCCTGGTAGCACTGCTGGAGCAAACCACTTCATTTGAGCTGGTAAGCCTGTCAGTTATTATATAAAAGATGTTCCAGTTTTGCAGTATATAAATTAAGCTTGACACTACTGCAGGAGGACCTTTACTTTTCCTGCATATCCCGTTACACTTGGTGGGAGTTAATAACTGCAGGCAGTAAGAGAAAGACACTGCTTTCAGGAAAAATAGTGAGGAATAGATTTCAGGGGACATGAAGATGTTCCTTGCAGTGAAGAATTTTTAAAATTAGCTGACACTCAAATACCCCAAAACACTTACTTGTGTATCCCTTTGATCTTTTGTGCTCAGCACCATGGTTTGTTGGACGTGGCATCTTTCCATCCCCTGCTTGCTTTGTGCAGGAGTTATATTTCAAAGCATCAGAGTGCTGAAGGCTGCTAGTAGAAGGTATCATTTGTGTGGCCCTTATCCTGATTAGCTGTGTTTCCACATGTCCTTTAATTCACCCAACTAATCCTACTGGTATCATGACCTTTATCTTTTACCTCCTTTATCACTCTCAGCTAATGAACTAGTTCCCATAACCTAGGTCAACCATTACAAATAATCAGCCAGGACTGAACTCTATAGCTCTTGTCTGCAAAACCAAAATGCCTTTGCTTTGCCAAATTCAAAGCACAGCTAGAAGCTAGAAATCAGATTAGAATGTACTTGTAGCAAATATTTTATGCAAATTCTGGCACTGTGGTTTTTTTTAATTAAATATTCCATCAGATATTTGTCTGTTATTTCAGACTTTGACTAACTTGACTATAAAACAATATTCTGCAGACATTTGCCACAAATCATTGCATTATGTTTGAATGCACTCTGATATAAAAGCAAGCTGGAAGAAAGCAGCCATGTCACGGCTGATATCACTTGTGTTTGGACTGTGCAACCAAATCTGGACCACAGGAAAAAGATACACCATCATGTCAGGAGACTCCCCCCTTTGATGCACACACAGCTTAGGTGGTATCAGCAAACAAACAGGCCAGTATTAAGCATGGAAAATGAGTACTTATGTGCTTAAGCCCTGAGCATATTTCCTGTGTGGAAAGAAAGCTAAGAAGGCAGAAAACTCATCAATCTGCAAAATCGGGCATTATTTGGTTCACTTGGAAGAGTGGGGCCCAAACCTCTCCTTGGAGGCAGTCAAAAGTCATCACAACAGCAATGTGAGATGCCAAGATATGCAACCAGACAACAGGAATCCCCTCACTGTAAATTATAGAGTCACCTGGAGCTGCCATGCACCTGAGCAGTGACTTCCTGGGCTCACCACCAGCAGCCTTTGGAAAACAGCCACAGACACAAGCTGTCTTCCCCCACAGGAACTAATCCAGACTGGAGAGTGGCCCTTAGTGGGAAGCAGAGCTCAACCAGGCTCATCTTCTGTATCTGCCCCACTGGCTACACATATGCTAGATTGTCCCACATAACACCAGAAGTTTGTTTTACCGGTCTAAGCAAACAGAAAGAGCAAAACCAAAAACCAAACCAACCAAAAAATTCAAAAGCAACCTACTTCTCCATATTTGCACAACAAATTTAGTGACTCACAGTGTCACTAATGGTGTCAATAGGACTAAAGCACACAAAGACCAGTGACCCATGTCAGCAGCAACTATTCTGCTGGCATAGTCCCCAAAAGAGGCATGCCCCCTCTCCCAACTGCAAACAAGGTCCATTGTGTCTTTCCAGTGATCCGTTCTGTTTTCTGAAAGCTGAAACAGGGCCAGTGGATCTTCTGTTGGCATCCCAGTCCACTTTTCGGCTGCATGCCTTGTTCTCTCTTCCTAGCCCCAGCCAACCAGCTCGCTTAAACAGCCGACAACATTCGTTTGGATTTATCGTGCAGTTATGGCCTGAGTCCAGACCCGAGCTGGCAGAATCAACGGAGGACCAGCATTGTCCTATTCAGCTACACACAACCTGCTTGTCATCCTTTTGGGAACCAGTGACTCAGACGTAACTTTATTGCAGCCTGGCAGCTGGTGGGACCGGGTGAGACGTACAGAGACAATAACTCTGGCACCCATCAGGCCCCAGAGTGCAGAGCAGAAAGCCTGACTGCAACCCTCATTCAAGCCCTGGCATAATTAAAACAACATTACCATTCTTGGTGGCAGATTTTCACCTTCTGTAAACCCAGACTTTCTGTGAGTGTTTTCTTTTACCAGTTTACTACGTCTGAAAGTCAATGGATTATAAAACAGAAGAGCAAGCCCTCTTTCTTTCTTTCTTTTTGGCTACTGCTATTAGCAAAATCACTGCAGCCTACATTTGGGGCTGTACATAGGGTGGATGCTTGACTGCACCCTTGGCATTTACCTGAGCGACAGCAATTGAAGCTAAGGGTTTACTCTTTTGCAAAGCTCCAGACAAGATCTTTTCTCGGGTACTATTTCTAAAGTGGTCAAGTAAGAGAAATCTTATACTTATCACAGGCAATCTTTCCCTCTTAGGCTGTAGTTTCAGAGGGCAGCCCCACATGTCCCTGTGTTGCCACATTCTTTCCTCCTTGCCCATTGCCTGCTCACACCCGCTGCAGTGCCCTGCCAGTCCTGCTGACACAGCTGGTTCTGCAGGCTTGCTGAGCCTGGACCAAGGAACTCATCTGGGTGGATGAGGGGGAGAAAACAAAATATTAAGTCACCCTAAACTGAAAACAATTGCAGCCTGTTTGCCTCCATGCAGTGTATTATTCAGGGTACCTGCTCCTTCCCAAAGGGCCACAGCCCTGCCAATAAGCACTACAGCATCCCTGTAATGCCCAGCAGAGAGCATGCCCTGCAGGCAGCTTTGCACATGCCCTAGCTAGAAATCCAACTCCTGTCTGTCTTCTCAGTTACCAAGTATCCAACCAGTACCAAACTACAACATCTGTGTCTTTCCATAAATACATATTTTAGCCCAATACACAAATACAGATTTTTGCCTCAGCGCTGCTAACAGAGGACCGTACGGGAAGAGGAAACATTTTCGGGGCAGTCGCAGAGCAGAGACTAAACACATTTCTCTCCTTTTCCCTTCCCAGGATGCAAGACGCTGGCGTTACTACATCCTCGGAGCCATTCACACGCGTACGCAGCCCGTGCACGCCCCATGCCCTGAGGCAATGCCCGCTCCTGGTCCTGGCACTCCAGCAGCTGACCTCCCTCCCCATCACGCGCGGCTCAGTGTCCTATCCCCTCCCCCAGCTTCAATTTTTGTCTGCTCTTCTAGAGGGAAAAACTCCTGCGGTTGCCTCAGCAGCTGCTCTTCCCTTTCCCAAGCAGCAGCAAGAGCTAAATTGACCTAATTCCTGCTTGTTTCCCTGCCACCCACAGAATCCGAAATAGCAGCAGTGAGAAGTGCCAAGGCGCTCGTCTGCGGCCGCTCTGCCGCAGCGCGGGACCCGCTCACGTTCACTCCATTTTCTGCAGGTCCCGCAAGGCTTAGAAACTTCTCAGACTGCAAGTTTTGAAACCTGCAAAAGTGGCGGACAATTACTGCAGACAGCTCCTTAGGCAGCCTCAAGGACAAGTGGATCTTCTGTACCCTACGGCACATCCTCGGCAATGCTCTTTATACTGCAAACATCAGACATACCTATTTGTAAAAATCCATGGATAAGTCTTGCGGCTGCTCTCTCACCTCCTTTCCAGCTGTAGTTTGGATTTGCAGCCAGGCTTGGACTATCAGGCAGATTTTTTATTTTTTTCTTTTAATGAAAGCTGGACAATCACGATCAAAACTTCAGCCAGAACAGGAGCTGAATTTGTGTATGTAATTCGGTAGTGAAATAAGCTCTCACCTGCCAGGCAACATGAGTGACCTGTTACAGATTCACCAGAAGCACCCCCCCTTTGCTGAAGTCTACAGCCTCAGATATATTAAAAAAAACAAAAACTATACAAAAAAATATTCTTTCCTTCTGATGGCAACACACTGCCACAATCCAAGATGCCCAACTGCCCCCAAAATTTACCAAGCTATAAAGCAAGCAGGAGTGGGAGCATTTATGTTAATTAGTGTATGGAAAGGGAACCACAGATTTGATATGGCATATGGGATCCAATAACATGTCATTAGAGGTATAAAGCAACCCATCACAGTGTAGCTTTTCAGCTGCTTATTAAGGCTTTCGGTTCAAACTTCTCCTGAAATTTTCCAGGCCATAATTGCTACTATTCTGGTAATTAAAGCTTGCTACAGTGCAAAAAACAAAAGGGCATTTCCTAACTTCTGAGTGTGTGCCTCTGGAACTTTACTCATGTGGTTTCTAGTAACAGCTGAGAAGGAAGAAGGTTTAAGTCTCTTAACCTGCATATGAGCAACGTTGTCATTAAAGTTCTCCCATATTTGATGGGCATCAGGCAAGGATGTAAATTTTACCAGGACATATTTTCTGTCCTTGCATCTGCACTGCATTTTTATTGCTCTTGAGACTCAAAGCAATCTCAAATCTGTGTGGAACTCCTGTGTCAGTCAGACAAGAGATATCACAAAAAATAACAGTGGCCAAGTACTATCCAAATAATCCTCCTTCGTATATCTCTGGCAAGGGGAATGGTTACCAGCAGAAAACCCTCAAAGTTATCATAACATGAAACATCAGATTTCAATATTTAACTTAAGTTTCTGTAGGTATCTTGGACACTTCCCTATCCCAGCCCTCATCAGCACAGTGACCAATCAATGTCGTTCACTTAAAGCTTGCCAAAGCTTCCACTAAGAATTTCTGGCACTGCTTAGACTCCTAGGAAACCTCAGAGCCAAACAGTCTGTGTAATAACTATGAAAATTGTATTATTAGCTTCTAAACAGAAGCAGCATGACACTACAAAGGAAATATGCAGGCTGTCAGAGGCACTGAGAGAAGGTGTCAGCTACAAATTAATGGCTATTAAAACATATTATTTGTTCCAAAGTGTTAAAAATGAGATTTTTAGCTCTGACGGCAGAAAAGGTGGTGGTGTCAGGTCCCACACTGGCATGCCATCTCTCCCAGCTGCTTTTGCCAGCATTTCAAAGCTTTTGATTGGTACCATTTAGATACTCCCATGGAAGCCTCAGGAGAAGCAAAAAGAAGCTTCATTCCTTTCCCTTGCTTTTACTACAGTAGACATTCTTTTTTTGGCTCTGCTGACAAACATACATGATTAAAGAAATGAAGGCAGAGGAGCAGAGATCACCTCAAGTTAACATGGATGGATGACTTGAGCCCAATCTAATTGGTGGATCCTTCTTTGTTGAAAGTACAACTGAAAGTACAACTGAAAGTGCAATTAGTTAACTAAATTTTGGCTCAGTTAAGTACAAGTGGCTTCCACATCCCAAAGTCAGGGTACCACAGCTTTCCAAAAGGCGGTTTCCTCCCCTCCTCTTTGCAATAATAAAAGCAGAGAGGCCCTCACAAGCATTTTTACTGATCTTCCCATTTTGCCCATTTAAAATTTACTGCCTCAAAGCAGCAGTCTCTTACATGAAACAGCCTAGGAAAATTAATTGGGAAGGCTAAAAGCCAAGCCAGTGGCAGCCAGAAGTCTCTATACTGTCTGCAACAGGCAGTGTCTTAGCCACACCAGCTCTTTTTTGTGGAGTGGGTCTCTGGAGGGAGGTGTGTGTTAATCACTGCTACTGTGGATGGAGTTAATTCCATACGTGCTGCCACACAAGACAGTTGCGGACTAGAGGCTGGTACTGCTAAGTGGAAATACTACTGAAGTATTTTCACAGCACTTGTAAAGAGAGGGAGCAAGTGTGGCACACACTGGTACTTCACAGCCCACAGGTGAAGAAAGGACCATTGATTTAAATCTGTTTGAAAATGTTTTTGTTGAACCCACTGCAAACATACTGACGGAGACTTGTAGGTCCAAGTTAAATAACTTGCCACAGCCACAAGAGCAGGTTGGCAGAGTCAATGCTTGGCACGGCATGCAATACCTGTATTTCATGCCAGCACTTCTTGAAAAATCTTCCTACAGGTCCCTGAGCCTTGGAAAGCAGGGGCAGGAATGCTCAAGCATGTGGGATGTGTAGAGCTTCAGAAAAGTTAGGCTGATTTCAGAGCATCCAACCACCTGGGTCTCATCACAGCCACCGCTCAGGTGCTACAAGATCAGCCTACCAAGGACACAGACCTGAGACTTCTTTGCTCCTGGCTGCCTTGTGACTGCTGGCTAGGTGGGGATACAGCAGAGACACTGCAGAGAAAGTTTTCTTGAGAAGCTGGCTGGTGCCTGTCAAAATTGCATCGTCACTAACTCAGTGTCACAGACTCATCTAATTTCAAGTTGGCATTGTCTTATGGAAAAAGTTTTGTATCAGAATATGCCCAGCCAACACATCTGAATATAAAATGATGAACTTTCCCTGAGTCCACTGTGTCTTGGGACAGGCTATCTGAAAATCCACGGTACTTCATATATTTCTCAGTGATTTTTTGAGTCTAAAATTCAATGGGGACTTCAAAGCACCAGCCTTTTAAAGCCATTTCTGTCTAGAGATTTAGCACCAACCTAAGGCACACCTCCTTTACCTGGTTAAAAGCACTAAAATACCACAGAATTGGTGCATCTGTAATTACATTGACACTATCAGCTCTTGAAAACTAAAGAAAAAATTCTAAAAAAGTACCATATGAACCCAATATGCTATCCAATGCCAAAGAGCAGCAATCCTAACCTAGTTACTTACTAATTTCTCTTTTCAGTGAATTACATCTTTGTAGAAAGTTGCACAAACTGCTGACATCAATCTCAGACTCTCACTAAATGTCACATCATGCAGAACTTGCGTGCTCAGAATAACTGAGATGATGAAAGAATGTAAAAGTCTGAAGCATAAAACAAGGGGACCCAGGGATGCAAAGGAGAACAAATACAGGCAGCCTGTGCTGGTAAACACTCCAGCAAGAACTCACACCATGGAAGTTAGAAAGGGAGCTTAAATTAGAGGAGGTACTGTTATTCTCAAGGTTTGTAATCAAAATCCTGTGGTTCCAATTAGGAAAGAAAAGATGCCTGGCCAACATGCTATTACCAGTTTTTTGGCAGGAAAAGCCATTTACAACAACCAGGCTGCCTCTCCTGCACTCAAGTATTTGTTTTTACATTCAAGCCTTCCCAGACTCGACAGCTCTTGGAACAGCCACACTTGTACAGGGCAAAGTCCATATCAGATGGATCATCAAGCAGAATAAAGTGTTATTACTTTCTCAAAGCTGCTATTCAGTCACACCCCTTACATTATTCCTGTGAAAATGAGGGAGTGATTTCAATTATGAAAGTATGGAAATTTCAATTATTTGAGTATGGATAAAAAGAGAATGAAAGCAGGAGATGAGCTGTTGGCTTTTTTTTTTTAAGCTTCAAGGCTGAAGTTCATATTAAAGCTCCTCAGAATAACACAAAGCACCTTCTTTTTGATTGTGCTTTTCCACCTGTCAGTCTTTGGAACATGTCTGGGAGCACCCCAGTGCTGTGCAAGTTGCTGAGTGTTGGAGGTGTTTGGCTATACTGGAGCAGCAACAAGAAAAAGAAAGGATGTTAGGGATGTTCACTACAACTAGCATTGCCTAGAGAGAACTGGGGCTCCTAACGTCAGACTCCTGCTCTGCATCAGCCACAGGAAGACCTCTCTGTCTCATTCCTTCTTTCTGTGTCTTGATCTTCAGTGACTTGAGTCGCTTGGGAAGGCTCCCTTTCAAGTTTCACTCTTACACACCATCTCAGCCCAGTGCAGAACTGCATGTGTTCAGCAGAAAATATCCTCCACTTTTTTTTTTCCATGTTATTTAAAGCTCCACTTCATTATATTTACTGGTATTCTGATTTTAATAAATAATAATTGCGTGCTTCTGGAGGCTCTAGGCATCTTAACGTGTAATTAATCATAGTACCAAACCCCATGAGCTTTCAAATCATCATTAGAAAGAAAATCTTTCAGCCAAACACCTTGGAAAAAAAAATGAGATCCTTTCCTTTAATTGGTCAGGGAGGCACATACACAGCTCTCTCAAATGTATGTCTTCTACACACTCCACAGATCTGGGCTCAGACCAAACCCAAAAAAATTCCAGAGATGCACAGTCCCCACACAGGCACATCCTGCCAGCATCCCTCTCTCTCTGCAGCACAGAGTCAGGTTGGAATGACCATGAGGAGAAGGAAGAGGGAAAGAAAAAAAGGGAGCATCCCTTCTCTTCAAGTAATGTAAGAAGAAATACGTAAAGTGATACTTCAGGGACAAAACACTACAACATGGACATGGGCAATTTCACAAAGCTGCCGTTAAGTAACAACCACTCCTCTTCTCTGAAAGGTATAAGGGTAAGGCTTCAGAGGTGCTTTAGCTCTTTTTCCACCTAACACCTCTTTAAGTCTGGAAAGTTAAACTCAATCTAATTTCCTTTACAATAAACATCAGCCTTGATTACAGCTGGAGAGTCAGCACGTATGCCTAACAACACCAGAAGGTTACTTCTGGTCTACACAATGATATTACTCATAATCTAACCTAAATGAGCACCATGGCCACAGGCAGAGGGTTTTCTCTCGCCCGGACAGAGCTCCAGGTTAGCCCTGTCCCTGTGTTCACTCAGGACCCCTAGAGCTTGGAGAGTTCGACCCTCCCTGCCAGCCTCAACAAGCAATGAACAAGTACAGCCATCTGGGAGCAGCAGCACAATGTTCCAATGGCCTCTGCGCCAGTGGTCAGACCACCCTCACTGCACTTCCCGTATGCACCATGGGCCCAGCCACAGCCATTGGTGGGTCTCCCCAACACAGATGTGGTGTAAAGCTCCAGTTTTCCCAGTCTGTAACTTCCAGCTTGCTTCGTTCACCTGTGGTGCTTGGTATTGGCACAGCCCCATAACAGGACTAACCCCTAAACCATCATAACAAGAGTAGAGAGCTTAAAAGACAGCTTATTTCCTTCTAATTATTTAAATTCCCCTTCAGTTTTCACATCTTCTACACAATGAAGGAAGGTCTAATATGTAACGGATTACTGGCAGGGCAGAATGAGCAAATAGCTAACTTATTTGTTTTAGATGGAGGAATACAATAAAAAGTGTGCAACCTACTGTATTGTGCCCATGAACTTTATCCTTCTGAATAACACACAGTGTCCAAGAAAAATTTCCTGCTCTGAGAGTCTGCAACCTGGGACTGGAGCCCAAAGACTCCCAAGAAGCTCCAGCAGATGGTAAACAGCTGCATGTCCTGAGGGAATGGCTAACCTGGCAGTGGTTTCCCATATACTAAATCCTCATTGCTTTAACAAGGTTGCCTGGAAGTGGCTTGAACTGAAGTAAAGGGAATGCTGCTCTGATCAAGTGACTCATAGAAAGAGAGAGGGAGGTCTTAAGATACTCTCTGGAAAGGGTTTCAAAGCTGAGCATATTGTTCCAGGAAATGTTTACAGACTGGAAAAGAGGAAGTTTTGACTTTCATTGGCTTATTCTGTTGCAACACGGCATGCTTACCAAAAATACACAAAGAGAGGGAAAAGAAAAGCTCCCTTCTGAGGAAGAGCTGGGCAGGAGGCAAAAGTAGTGCAGCTCTGCCCACTTTACAATGCCAGCCAACAGGAGAAAATGAACTCCATCCTGGCTCCACAAGGCATACTCATACCTCAGCCCCACAAACATATCAAAAAGGAACAAATGCCAGAGTAAATCAGAGAGGTTAGAGCATGAGGAGTATACTCTCACTACAGTTTTTAAGGCTATATCTGACTTTATAGATGTCAAAGAAGACAGTGCTCCTCCCTAGAGATGTTAGCAATGTCTGGGAGACGGAGCAGTTACAGAGAGACTATATTTTGAGTAGTGGTGGGTGAGGGTGTTTTTTTGTTTTTACAGATTGAACAAGTTCACAACAACCAACAGAAAATGCAGGACTTTATGGAGGCTCCTCTGGAAGGGCTTAAGAAAATCGTGTTACATTTTAGGTCAGTGGCTCCTAATATTTTTACAGCTCAGATTCCTCTGACAAAATGTGCCTTCCTAATTTAGTCCTTCAGTTACTGCACTGTCTTGAGCCAGTGTAATTTCATTCCTCTAATCCACTTGGGATGTCTCCTCTCACCCCCTACCAAGAGGCTGCAAGATCTTCCTTTTGCTGCCACTGGGTTTTTGGCAGCAGCATAAGCCCAGAGGAAGAGCTCATGCTCCTCTCTACCCCTGCAGAGGGGCCAGGTGCCAGGGCTGTGAGACAGCCACACTTCAGCTGCTCCTCACCCTGGCTGAGCTACTGACTCTCCAAATAAGTGTTGTCCTTCCAGAAGAAAGAGATGCAGGAACAGAGGCCTCTGGAGGAAATATGTGAGAACAGCCCATGAGAAAGTAAGGGCTAAAACAACAGTGCAGCCCCCTCAAACTTCACTGCGCCCACCCTGCTCTGAAGCCTCAGAGCATCTCCTCTTTTTCTCCCCACCCTATAAACCTGACTCCAAAAAGAGTGTGAGCACTTTCAAATAGGCCCCAGAGCCTGTTGGGAGGAAGAACAATGAAAACAAAGGGTTATCACAAGCCATGATAGCAGTGATCAATCCAATACCCATCAAAGGTGAAATAATGTTCATTTGGACTGATAAAAAGACAGGGAGACTGATCCAGAAGAAGTGAAAGAAACTTTGGCAAGAAAGTGAGCATTTCACTCCTGGAGATGTGTGCTGGGAGATGACAGGACATGCAGAAGTCATCCTCTTCATCCTTAGCTCTTTTTGCAAACCGTATATTTCCATTTTCTCGAACTGCAGAAAGCCTAAAGGGGGGGAGGGGGGGGGGGAAGCAAACCATAAGGTTACTTTGTTCTGAAGCAATTTTTTTAAGAAAAAGAAGTCCTTCAGATGTCAATACTACGCTAACCTGTGGTCCCTTAAGTGGACACGCTTTTGTTTGGGAAATGAAGGGTCCTTGAAGTTTGGTGACTTAGATATTTTGAAATCCTAGCCTATTTGACAAGATATTAGTCAAAAAACAGCCAGAATGTGTGAATTAATAGGACCCATATGTAACTGCCTAATAGTAACCACTTGCTTAATACTGTGTAGCTAAATGGTATAACAAAAGAATTAGCCAGTGACATCCACTTAGGAAATATGATCCAATCGATACTCTGATTTCTTTTTAAGTGCTGAACTGGTTTTGACACATATAAAAATGTGGTTTCAATCAAACCAAACTGCACCACAAAAAAGCCTTGTAAAGAAGCCCAGACCTGTGGTCTTTAAACAATGCACTGAAGTACAGAACATTCACAATGGGATTGAGACTGGGAGCATGGGGGGAAGAAATAAGTGGTCCCTCAATCATTATTACCAGCCATGAGATCACACAGACCTTTCATCTTATATTATCAATCTCCCTTTCTGCCAGACATACAATAAAATATGTAGTGTCAGGCAGAGCTGTAACAGGAGGAACAGTCAAATTCCTCTTGCTTTTCTCCTCCTGACTGCCCTCATTTACATTAACTTCTCAGCAAACAGTAACAGCTAATGGAGCAAGACTCTTGCAGTCCTGGTTCAGTGACACTGGCTAACTGGGAACACTAAAAGGATCTTCAGAAACACATACTAAAATCACAGCAACTGACACAGGGAAAAAAAAACACCAAAACAGACAACTAAAAATGAAATAATAACCTCCCCAGACTAAAATATCCCCCACACCAGGACCCACTACAGTGTAATATTTTTCTGAAGAAACCCCACTGATCACAGCTAATCTAATTTTCTGTATGTCCAAACAGGAGCTGAATGAAGTTTGCTCCTGGCGATGGTCTCAATCCAAGCCCTCAACACACCAAGCACTGCTATTGTCTTGGCTCCAGCAAGACACAGCGCCTGAACAATGTCCCACCTGCAGTTTTAAGATTGTGTTTCATTAAACTGAATTATCTTTGTGCAAAATGTACAGATTAGCTCCCTGGCTAGCTCATATTCATAAGTACACACAAGCACCAACAAAGCCAGACATGTTTGATCCCATGCAGGGATCAATGGCAAAGCTAATTGAGCTTTCACAGACCAACTGAGAGTAACACATCTCCTGTGCATAGAAAGTCAGAGGGAAAGGGCCGGGAAGAGCACACAGTATGTGAGCACTATGTGGGGAGTGTGTGTGTGCCCATCCCCATATCTGTATGCCTACCCTCTGACTGTGCTGGCAGGTGACAAAGATGGCCATGAGCTCTGCACGCATATGAAGAGCTTAAAAATCATAAGGGCTGTGGCAGCCCATGGCATACAGAGACACTTCAGTTTTAGAGCTGAATGTATCAAAAGGACCTCAAGGAATAGGCTTGCCACTCTTCCTCAAACAGGTTAGTACTTGTTTTACAGCTTCTGGCATTGCTGCTGTTCCCCCTGGAGCTGCCCCAATGGGTGCTGAGCCCGACACCTGCAGCCTTTGAGGGAAGCCAGCCCTATGCTGTCCTCGGGGTGCAGCTGCCATGCATTCACTGCCTTGTCACATGTATGCCTCCACAAGATTTGTGCTAACTGAGCTTGCATTCTCGGAGGACTCTGGTAGGAGCATCAAGGTGTGCCAGTGAAGCTGCCTGCTGCAGTACGTGGCCAGCCTTTGCAGGCTCTTTTGCAGGCTGCAAAACTGGGGCGGTGGCAGGCAGACAGCTGTCAGTACCAGCATGGCTAAAGACTTGGCTGCATTTCAGTGGCATCCCAGCAGGCTCTACAGAGCAAAGGTGCTGTGGTCTTTATCCTCCATTCAAGCTACAAAATGAAAAAGTCAGCACTCAAGTTACTCACCCTATGAAACATTAACTTTCACAAACCATGTTAGGATCTGAAAGATTTGTTAAAAAAAAAATAACAAGTTGCTGCTTTTTAAAAGCTTTGAGTTTCTTGGCTATTTCTTATCAAAGGTCACATGGAGTAAGTTTTAAGAATCAAAGAACTGTTCTCCTGGTTGGGAAATCTGGCTTCACAGCTGACTGAGAATGGATAGACATGAGTAGGTCTCTTTACTTTCTGAAACAAATATTCAATCCCACATATCTGAGTAAAACATTAACAGTAATGTCCTACTCTAAGAGCCCATAACAGCATAAAAGGTGAATGTGCAGATTAAGAGCAGTCAGCTATTAGAAAAAGACAAATAAGGCTGATGCCAGCAGTATTTCAGGAGGGCTTCATCCTCTTGTACAAAAGAAGCTCATGTAACCCAACTTTGTACTGTCTAGGAGTAAAGAACAATTTCTTTGTTGCTTTCATCTAATTCTTTAGTTTTGTCATTCTTTATTCATGACCTCATTGGACACGTCAAGATGACAAGCTGTCCTGAAAAGAAGGACATCATGACATTTAGGATAACAAAACTTTCACCAGAGAAAGGATGATGAAAAAATCAGCAGTCCAAATGAAGTCCCCACTCCTCAGGAGAAAAAAAAAAAAAAAGAAAAAAAAATAGTAAATGTTCATGAACTGCCTAGCACAAATCCAAAGATTCCCCACACCCCACATGGGAGGGAAGGAGGGGGCTGAGGCGCATCCCCCTCCTCTGCAGGTACAATCTCATACAAGGGGGTGAGAGGAAAGATTCTGCAGCTGGAGGTGCCACATGAGAAGGAGCACACCTCACCATGTCAACTCCACAGAGCAAAGCCAACATATTAATAGCTATAGAGAAAAAAACACCAGTCAAATGTTTGCCAAAGCTCTTGTAAGAAGAAGGGCCTGTTCCTAAAAAGGTTATTCCACAACTAGTTCATCTTAGGAGCAGACAGATAATCTGGTGAACTGCAAGGACAATCCCTGCTTCTGAGAATGGAGTTACTGAAGCTTCTGAAATGGCCCACTGGTGAACAGACACTGATGTTAACCCTGTAATAGCACCACAGCAATAAAAATAGAGAACCACTATGCACCAAGGAGTACAAAAGGGTGAAGAACTGATGGATTTATTCATATTTATTTTGAAGTGAGCTAAAAGCAAATGTAAATCTCAAACACAGCCTCTCAGCTCCATCTCATCACTTTTAACCTTACTCATTTTAAAAAAAACTAAATATAGTGAACTGATCTTAGGACTTGCATTTGCAATTCACTGGTCACTGCATTAAGATCTCAAGTGCTACCATAACTCAGGTATTTTTATTTAATTTTTATTTAATTTACGTGTTTCAGTCATAGACTAAGGACTGGATGAGAGATTTTCTTTTTGTACAGTGGGCCACAAACAATATAGGGGGACATCTTCCCCTCTGCTCAAGAGAACGCAATATATCACATAAAATCCTGCAATAGTTTCCTTGAGAAAAGGCAAGATATACATGCCTGGTACACATTTAAATGCTTGTTGACATGACTCAGTCCTTGAACAGTAGTCTTCCTGTGGATACACCTGTTTATGAGAGAGTCCCTCTCCCATTGTCTTCATCCACCTGACACCCTACTGCAGATACCAGACACTCTTCTTCATCATGTCTACTGCATCCTGAAAGGCAAGGATCTCCCTCAATTGCTTCAGGCAAAGATCAGCTGGGTTAGTTTAAATAACTTGGTGATTCAAGCTAAGCCAGTCCCTCTGGGTTTTAATTCTGCTAAGACCTGTTCTATCCAAAGTTTCCATAATAGTTTGACTACTTCAGCTGGGGTAGTAACATAACATCCCCAGTGTACTTCAGCTGGGGGTGTTATGTTTTACCTGTAAAATTAAAGTGGTAGCTACAGATGTACTTACACTGATAAAAAATATTTCACAACACGGTAGTTCGTTTCTCCTTTGTGCTGCGAATACCTGCACCAGAGGAAACAGCTTTGCTCCGCCACTAGAACGTCCATGAACATTCCATGTAAACTTCATAAGGTTCAACAAGGTCAAGTGCCAGGTGCTGCACCTGGGTCAAGGCAGACCGCTGTATCAATAATAGGCTGGGGGATGAACAGATTGAGAGAAGCCCTGCTAAGAATGACTTGGGGGTGCTGGTGGGTGAGAGGCTGGACATGATCCAGCAATCTGCTCTTGCAGCCCAGAAAGCCAACCATGCCCTGGGCTGCATCCAAAGCAGCATGGCCAGCTGGTCAAGAGAGGGGATTCTGCCCCTCTGCTCTGGTGAGATCCTTCCAGGAGTGCTGCATCCAGCTCTGGGGTCCTCAACACAGGAAAGACATGGACCTGTTGGAGCAGGTCCAGAGGAAGACACAAAGATGATCCGAGGGGCTGGAGCAGCTCTCCTATGAAGACAGACTGAGATAGCTGGGGCTGTTCAGCCTGGAGAAGGGTCTAGACAGACCTTATAGCAGCCTTTCAATACTTAAAACTCACCTAAAGGAAAGATGGGGAGGGGGTCTTTATGAGTGTAGTGATAGGATGAGGGCTAATGCTTTTAAACTAAAAGGAAGAAATTTTCTACAGTGAGGGTGGTGAAACTTTGGAATGGGGTGCCCCAGAGAGGTGGTAGATATCCCATCCCTGGAAACATTTGAGGTCAGGATAGACAAGGCTTGGAGCAACCAGGTCCAGCGGAAGATGTCCCTGTTCATTGCAGGAGGGCTGGACTAGGTGAGCTTTAAAGGTGCCTTCCAACCCAAACTATTCTATGATAGTTTTGAGATGTGATTCTGTACCAAAGAGATGATGCCATTTTTAGGCTACTGCTTTCAAAACAACATAATGAAAGTACTTTGTAAAAAAACACACCTTGCAAGCAGTCTTGTTCAACTGTGTCCTGCCTCCTGCTTCATCCATTTGTGCTGGTCCCCACTACAGATTCCAGTCCTTGTTTAACTGAGTAACTTTTTAAATGCTCTCCCATGTGCATCTCCAGGTGTCACAATGTTGGAAAGGAAAGGGTGGGGATGTGCTCAGGTGACAGAAGCCCTCACTTTGATGGCCCCCACAAAGTAGTGGGACCACATCCCTGGTAGGTTTTATTCAAGGAAGCGTGCCTTTCCCCCTCTCCCCTGTGCTGAGCAAGTGCGTTTTTCACCATTCAGCACAAACGTGGGCAGTGTAAATATGAAGGGACAGAGAGCAAGGAAACTTTTCTCCTAGCTTCTCAGTATCACTTTAATAGGTGTTTTTTTGGGGAGACATGTGAGCACATGCTGTTTGAACCAAAGAGAAGCTGGTTGCTGTAAGCAGGGTGTGTTCATGTTCAATAAGATGAAAGCAAACCCCTCTGTCAAGAGCAGTGCCAGACACATTTCCCTACCAGCAGGCACGACAGTGGCTCTAAAGGACACTTTTTAATAGGGTGAGAATACATTAACGTGCCATTTCAGTCCTGGCATCCCCACCACAGATGCCAGAAAGAACCTGCCAGATGGGGCTGTGGGGAATGAGGAGAAATTTTTCTGCTGATTATCCAGACAAGACCACCCATCCATTTCATTGGAGGCTTTGCAGTCGTCACTAGTGACTTGGAAAGTGAGGTTATACATCCTAAGCCATCCAGCCTGGCTTTTAGATTTTATAGTTTTTACTTTAGATTCTCTTGATTAATCCTTCCATCTTTTTTCCTGCTGTTCTGGTAATATATCATGGGCAGAAAGCAGAACTGAGGGGGAAAGCAGGAAGGGAAAAAGAACAACAAAGCTACAGAAGTGACCAGGTCAGCCAAAGCAGGCAAAAAGAATAATAATAATACAAAATGTCAGCAGTAAAAGTAGAGACTGAAGGGACAGGCAGGGCAGCAAAGTGAGCAGTGGGATATAGGGACTTTCCACAGAAGATAATCTTTATAACAACAAATCAACTCAGGGCATTGTCATAAAATACTTCCTGTACAGAGGGTAGCTCAATCCTCCAAATATGGCTGGACAATGACCTCTTCACTCAAGCTACAGCTATAGTCACCCCCTAAGCTTTCCCACAAAGGGTAGAAAAGGAGACAACCCTACCTTGGCCAAATACTGGCAATGAGTCATAACTCCACCCTGCCTTTTAGCTATTGGCAAAGAAGCGTACATCCAGCAGAACATTGTGGATTTTTACCAGAACTTTTACCAGATGTTTTTTCAAAACACCTATAATATTCCAAAAAGAGAAAGAAAAAAAATAAATTTTATATTGGTACCTCCTTACTAATCAAGCTGATACCCCTCAAGAAAACCCAGTAATCACATCTAGCAACTTTATTAATTGCATATAGTGGTTTTCTTACAACCCAAACCCCTGATGTCAGGTGATTGACTGGAAGCTAAAATTATCATTTTAGAGAGAGGAAAAAAAAAAACCCTACCTTATAATTGTGGAGAAGCATCTATACACAAGCAAAAGTTTCAAAATAGAGAAAAGTTTAAAATAAACCAAAAGCATTATTATGTTCAAAATTAAGTGGGTTTTTTTTTGTTTGAATAAACATCACTGTTCTAAGACTAGATTTTGACTATCTATATGTTGCAACTCACTTCAAATAGGCTAATAAGGTCTAACACAAGGACTCTGTTTCTCTGCAATTTTTGACTACTTGACATTTCAGAACAACCTACACCAGTCTTCAGTTTCAGTATTCAGAGCCTCTAAACTAAAAGGAAGCAGCAAGAACCTACACTTTGTCCACCACCTCTCCTTACTGACTCTTGGATAAGGCACCACTCTGAAACAAACATTTTCTGCAAATAGTCCAAAGAAGAGAAACGAAAAAGACGGGATGTCTAAAAAAATTATGTGAAAGTACAAAGAGAACTGGCACTGTCTGCTCTGAGGAAAAGAGGGGGTGTAGGACAACAGTCTTCAAATTCATAAAGTCTGTAATGGAGAAAAGTCAATTTTCTATACTCATGATGAACAGAGAAGTAACCAGCTTACATCACAGAGAATACAATTCCAGTTGGGTACCAGGGGACACTTCCCAATGATAAAAACAGCAAAGCCCTGGAACATGCTGACCATGAAGACTTCAATATCAGAGGCTTTTCAACATAGGTTAAACAAACACCTTTTGAGAGTGACATTGGCACAGTTGATCTGCCTCAGGGTAAGGAGATGGACTGCATGATCCTCCAAGGTCCCCTCCAGCCTCAGCTGCCTATGACTGCATGAATTTTAACAGTTGGATTTGATGATTTTGAATGTCTTTTCCAACATAAATGATTCCATGTTTGTATAAATTGTTTATTAAACTAAAAATACTTGCACTTTAAAAATGCTCTGCCATACAATATGAAATAACCTCTGAAAACAAAATAGTTTGTGGGAGAAATATCCTTTGCAAGTAATTTATCTTCATTAAAAAAAAAAAAAAGGAATTTTCTGGTTTCCTTCTTCATTGTAGCAACAGTATTTACTCATTGGTCTCACTCCTATAGCAAAGTAAAAGGCCTACAGAGAATTCCTTTTAATGAATACAAAAGCTTAAAATTACTACTCTCTCCTTCCCTAATATTTTGGCTGGTTTTCAGATCAGTTGTGGGCGTCTTACCTGCTCTCCCCTCAGATTATCCAGCCTGGCTTCTCCTTCGACAACTCTTCTCCTTACTTTCATTTTCAGCTCTCTGCTATACTGTGATAGAAAATTTATGTCCCAGTTGCATTTGTAGCTGACCTTCCCCCCACCTGAGGATTGATGACACCTCTCCCTGAAACACTCTCTCTTGATTTTGCCTGCATGGATGTAGAAGAATAAAATAGAGACAGATCATCCAGGCAGTGGTAAATGAGATTTTAGAATGGGAATATGCCATAAATTAATCCCAATTCCAAGCAGACAGTCAGGAAATGCTGGAATACTCAAGCCCAGACAGTGATCTGCAACCGTGACTCGGTCGAGTACATGGCAGCATTTGTCAACAGTAATATGAACCAATG
Source organism: Tichodroma muraria (assembly GCA_013390105.1). Lineage (NCBI taxonomy): Eukaryota > Metazoa > Chordata > Aves > Passeriformes > Sittidae > Tichodroma > Tichodroma muraria. Next base: position 23,506 of record WAAG01045853.1, read on the forward strand.
GCATGTTGTAGCAAAACCAATCAAAGGAGAACAAGTCTCCTTTTACAAGATTACTCGCCATCCCCAAAACCTGACAAATGAATCTGAAAACTTCTCTCAGTCACAAATTCAGCCCGTCTCTGAAATATCGCAGGGACTGTATCAGACTTTTTTTCTCTCTCTTCCACTGAGAAAGAAATGGAGGGCTCAGTGAATTCTCTCCATAACAACACATTGGTAGAGGCAAGTTTTCTCTCCAGAAGTGCCAACTTTATTTTAAACACACTTGTGATGAGCAGTAATAGAGAAGATGCTACTTAACAATGTGTCAGACCCAGCTCTACCCTCACAGGAAAAGTTCTCAGGGAAGACAGCAGTCAACAAGATTGCCATCCAAATGTGGGTGGCACAAAGGGCCAAGGGATAAAAAAGAATGGACATTTGGAGAAAAATAGTTTAAGACAAGTAAGATGAGAAAATGAGGAGCAAAATGGTGAAGCTGTTGTGTTCACCACCAGAGATGTGAAATGGTAAATGCCAGTACCTTTGCAAATTCATAACAAATCTTAGTCCAGGAGCAAATAATTTGAAAGAGATTACTTAGAGGTTATTAAAATATGGTATGATGCACAAGGGATTATAAAAGCAGGAGACCTTCCAGGCATCCACACTGCCTCCCAACCAGACAGAATTATTTCGCACCATTCATTAGTAATGTGCTGCACTTAAAAAAAAAAAAAAGTTTCAAATACATTATCTTTATTGTAGGGCTCCTGAGTAGCTAGGTTCACAGGGGAAAGAGTGGAGAGATTTAAATAAATTAAGTGAACAGAAACTATTATAGTGGTTCCTAACTGCTCTTAAAGACTTCTGCATCTACTGTAATGAGCATATCTGACACTCAAGAGGTAGCTGCTGCTCTTTGGAGAACAGTACCTTTTGAACAGTTGCCCTCTTGAGGGAATACTGAAACAACTAGTCCTGAAACAGCTCTATTGTGTCAAAGGCATCTCACTGACCAGATAAACCTTAATGTTTCCTTTAAACCTAAAGAAATCACTGTGTCCTTAGGTTGCTGAAGCACGCACTTACAGTTTTTTGAACAGGACATGCCATTTTTGGTTCTAATAGTTTTAGAGAGCCCAGAGGAAGGTCTCACAGCCTTTCATTTACATTGTTGTAGCTTTTTGACTGAAATACATAGAATCGTAGAACTGGTGAGTTTGGAGAATACCTTTAGAAACACTCAATCCAACTGTTACCCCATGTTGTGGTTTAGGAGTGGTACTCCCCAATTTAGTGTTCCCACTGAGACTAAGTCACCTGCTGCTCACAGGCGGCTGGAGAGGAGAATTGAAGGCACAAGGTAAATATCACCTGTTGAGATAATAACAATTTACTGGAAACGGGAAAGAGATAAGAAAACAAAGAGTAACAGCAAGAATATTAGTTACAAAAGTGCACAGAAGAGTGGCATAGAATAACCTCCAGGTCCTGACCATGCCTCCTCCTGGCTACTGCAAAAATTAATCTTGTCCTGGCCAGAACCAGGACAACCCAGTACTGCCAAATCCACAAATCCACCACTAGCCCATGTCTTTAAGTGCCACAACTACATGTCTTTTAAATACCCTCAGGGATGGTGACTCAACCACTTCCCCTGGACAGCTTATTCCACTGCTAGACAACTTTTTCCATAAAGAAATTTTTCTTAATCTCCAATCTGAACCTCCCTTGGCACAACTGGAGGCCATTTCCTCTTGTCCTGTCTCTTGTCACCAACCCCACCTGGCTAGAGGCTCCTCTCAGGCAGTTGTAGAGAGTGATCAGGTTTCCCCTAAGCCTTTTTTTCTCCAGTATAAACAACCCCAGCTCCCTTAGCTGCTCCACATAAGACTGTCCTCCTCATCAGCTTTGTTCTCCAGACCCTTCTTCAGCTCCATTGCCCTTCCCCAGATGCACTGCAGCACCTCAATATCCTTGTTGTAATGAGGAGCTGAAAACTGAACACAGGATTTGAGGTGCAGCATCACCAGTGCTGAGTACAGGGGACAATCCCTGCCCTGGTCCTGCTGGCCACGCTGTTGCTGATACAGGCCAGGATGCCATTGGCCTTCTCGGCCACCTGGGCACAGCTGGCTCATGTTCAGCAGCTGTTGAACAACACCCCCAGGTCCTTTTTTGTCAGGCAGCTTTCCAGCCATTCTTGCCTGAGACCATAGCACTGCATGGGGCTGTTAGGACCCAAGTGCAGGACCTCGTCCTTACTGAACGTCATACAATTTGCCTCAACCCATCAATACAGCCTGTCCAGATCCCTCTGCAGAGCATTCCTACCCTCCATCAGATTAACATGAAAAAAACAACTTGGTGTCATCTGCAAACTGATTGAGGACGCCCTTTATGCCTTTGTCCAGATCATTGATTAAGATATTCAAGAGGACTGACTCCAACACTGAGCCCTGTGACTCAACTCCAACACTGGCTGTCAACCTAAGGAAGTGACTGAAAAAAAACTTTCCCAATTAATGTCACCTGGTGGATAAGCAGCCATTACAGATTATCAAGCATTAAAACCAGCATTTTAGAAATGAAGAGTTGGCTTTATTAATCCTAGAGAATGGAGGTATCTGTGGGTGAAAATATTATTTCAATGAAATAACAGAAGTTTGGTTTTAGCTTCAAGTGATTTTTCCATGAAGCATTTCCTCAGCACCTTTCTTCCAATGGCCAGGTAGAGCACTGGCAAAGATCACTGCTCTACATCCTGAACAAAGACAGAGAATGTAAATAGGTGCTGTTGAGCTAAACTCTAACTTCACAGACATATAGGAAGGAGAAATGCAGATTCAGCCTGTTTTGCTGTTCTCTCCCATGTCCCTAGATCTGGCTTATCAGCAATCCCTCTGTGTTCTCTCTCTACAAAAACTTTAAGCAGTTTTTCATATCATCCTCATGCACAATAACAGTGTGTGTGTGTGCGACATGAAATGATATTGCGCTGTAAGTTGCACAATATGGCAAAGTTAAAGCAAGATCCCTCTCTCCCTTACCCTTTCCAGCAACTTTCCTATCTGCAGGAAGGGGTGGGGAGGTAGAGGGTTGCTCCCCCTCCTTGTTCTTGTTTTGCCCTCAACCTCCTATAAGCTACTAACAAATATCAGATTGCTGGCTCAGCGGGAGCATTCACTAAACAAGAGATAAGGATTACTTATATAGGAACTCTAAACCCATCATCAGAATGTCTGTAATTGCAGGAGAAACCAGCTGTCCAAAATGCAGAGGTCTCAGCTGAGTTTTGCCCACAGCCTGGGGCTTTTGCTTTCACCTCCCCCTTGTACTTGTTCAAAGAAAATAAAAAATCCACCTTTAGCTCAATTAGTGGGGGCCATTTCCTCGGGTAGTCTATGTCTTCAAGTAAGAGAGCAAGCATCTGCCAATTAACTACATAAAGACAAGTACAAAATCCCAGAGTTTGAAAGGCTTTCAAAGGTGATGCCTCTGGAACAAGACTTGGCTCCATACCTACTCCTGCAGATAGTGCAAAGCACTTCATCTTTCTCCTTTTGCTCTCTAGCTTGGTTTATCTAAGGTCTACCAAACACACATGCTTACAAGGAACTTTTCATCAGAAGCAGGGGTTTTGCCAGGATACACAAATACAAAAGCAGGCATAAGCTACCTGTTCCCCAATATTGCCTCATTGCACTGTCCCTCTCTTCGTGATCTACTTTGCTTTCTTTGCACCCAACAGTGACCTAAACTGCTCAGCTTTGAGATCTGGACTAGTATTTCCAGCAACTCATAAAAGCCAAAGTCAGGCAATAGCCCCTGTGCTTTGGTATGTCAGGAGTGCTTGATCTCAGCAGCACGCCAGCCTGCCTATGAGTAACAAGGAATCATTTCCCATATACTTTCACAGAAAGGAGGATAAATGGAGGTTCACGCCTGATAAAGCAGCCATCTCAGCCTGTGATTGAGTCATGACGGCTTCTTCAACCATGATAGCATGGTATTAAGGAATTCTATTTCTATGCCCCTCTATTTTTCTTCTGCAGTTTCTTTTTGCGTTTTAAGCTCAGAGTTTTATTGGGTTTTATTTCTTCAGTCATTATAAAAACTACGGATCATTTGTACCTCTTGAAATTCCCAATGACCAGTACAGTCTGTCCTGACTGATGCTGATTTTAAGTTGTTTTGCAGAAACTAAGGGACAGACTAAATAACAGACTATGAACAGAAAGGAGTAATTAAAGAGGACAGAGAACCTGAAGGCTGCAAAGGTGGCCACTAATCAGATGAAAACTAAATCTCCAGGTTAAAAAACATGGATGGAAGCTTGTCATAAACAGCTGGTTTATGCACAACTCAGATAAGGGGTTAACAGACCATCCGTGCTATCAGTGAATTAAATACCCATTATGTATTTCATAAATTATTATTAATTACTGAAACTTATATTTCATCCCAACTCATCCGAAGAAAAGAAGATGCCATTTCTGGCCAACACTTCACTCCTTGTGCCACTCAAAGCAGTGACAGACCGACAGAGCTGCAGTGAAGGTAAATGAAGAGCAGAAAGCCATCCAGAAACAGCCAGTGTTCTCACACTGTATTGCATGCATCCATCATATGGCAAGATAAGAAATGAAAAATCAACTTCCTGTTCTTGTGAACAGAAATACACGTTTGAGTTTGGGTGTTACAGCTATAGTGCTCTCCTCAGCTCTGTGCCTTTTTTTCCATACCACCCACAACACTCAGAACAGCTTCCAATTTCCTTTTTACCTAATGATCTAAATCTCCACAGAACCTATTTTCCCCTTGAATCCTTCCTACATCTGCCAGATTTGGCCTAGTGTCTTTGCACTATTTCATGGCCAAAAACATCATCCTGGCACTGGTAAACTACCTTAAAGAGTAGTACTTCCTCACATAAAGTGCTACGTGCATTTATGCAGTAGGAATCTTGAGGATGACTTCCCACATTACTCCCTGCATTCCCACAGCATGCACTCCCTAGATTTCTTTACAAAGAGCCCTAATCCTCAACAGTCATGCCTGAATCTTGTCTGCTGCTACAGCTATGACACCAGCACAGTGATGAAGCAGATGTATGGGGAGAGTCCAAAAAAGTGCAGCAATCTTCTTTTCTGCTCAACATGCATTTTGTCTCCCTTACACTTATGTTACTCGCAGAAAAGCAAATAATTCATGGTCTCAAATATATATATGTTAATTTTGCTGTTAATGTTATTATTAATGTTTAATTAGTCTTTGCTCTGAAGATGAAAAACAGTGAAGCACATAAGTTAGGCTCCTGCAATTACTGTGATTGCACTCACAAAACCAGCTAATTGCACTTGCAAATTACAACTTAGCTATTTGCACATGTACTTCTGCAGTCTGTCGGCACCACCATGATAACTGTGGAGAGAGCCTGGAAAAAAAATAGGATGAATTATAGTAATTCTGTGGACGGTTATTGGGGCTTTGTTTCCCTTCATACACACTAGGATTTTCTGATTCTGTTGGCATGGCACAAGGGTTTTCAGATGATCACGTCCCATGATGCATGTGAGACCTGGAGCTGTTCCAGGGGATGCAGACCCCAGGAGGTGCTGTTGTAGTGTCCCTCAGCCAAAATAAGCAAAGAGAGGTCACCAGGTGAGGTTGTGGGTATATGCCTTCTATCCCCACTGTGTCAACCCTAAGGGGAATTGCTTCTCCCCCTGCAGATGTGAAGTCCAGCAGGCTCATCTCCTCTGTGGTGCATCCACACTCATGAAAAGCTGCTGGCCCTCAAACTCTGCTCTCAGTGTTCAACTGTTTCCTAGCACCATGACGGCTCAAAAGCTGTGTGTGGGGTGAATGAGCTTGTTAAAGCACAAAATAAAGACCTCAGGCATGACTTCTGCAGAACTCATACCTTGGGCTAAATGACTGTTGTAAGATGGTCTTTTCGGGATACTTGTACACGCTTTTTAATCCAATACAGCATGCTCAGAAACTCCACCATGTCCTTTAGGAAGGTGGTGACACCAATGCAGTTTGGCCTTTTACCTCTTTCATCTCACCATGCCCTCAGGAGGAACTGAGCATTTGTACAGTGCATGGGTAGCACACCTAATTGCTCAGAGCTCCCTGGTGTCTCCACCTGGCAACGCTTAAACCCAAAGGATTGGACTTATCAGTCACCTGAAGCAGCGATGGAGAGAACCTGCAGTGTCTCTGTGGCACAATTCATTCATATTTGACCACCTATTTCACAGACAGTAACAAAAGTGTCAATGGCTGTTAATTTTTCCTGACGATTCCTTATCAAATGCATGTTATCTGGATGTCTGAAGGTAGCAGGAACAAAAGGGTTGATCAAAACTCTTTTTTCTGAGGAGAGGATCTCAATATTTATTTTTTTTGCAGCAGCAGCAGTCATGTTTTTTAACAGCAGAAGGGCCTTCAAATTCTTTCCCCTCCCCCTTACAAAATTAAACATTTGCTTGTTTTTCTAATCTTGCTATAGACAGCCTCCACGGGTCACACACAGAATTGAGAACATGATATTAAAATCAATCTGTCCCGCATACTCATTTAAAAGGAGAGGAAAAAACAAAGCCACAGAGCAGAACTGCAGGACTGGTATAAAAACCAATAAAGTGCCCCCTCTCTAATTTCTCAGAAGGTCTTTCTAGAGTTTTAT